>PVIY010029495.1:0-31954 GCA_004026745.1 Myrmecophaga tridactyla
AGAAGGCCATCTAGAAGATGGCCTCCTTTTGCTGGCCAGAGTTCTCGTTGCCATGAGACAAGTCACCCATCTCAGAAGTGTAATTTTCTAAGGCTGACCTTTGGCATAATGTGCCCAAACATCTTTCCAACTGGGCTTGCCCCAGTGACTAAACTCCCCTAATTCTTATGTTCCTGGGCTGATACGGTGTTGCCCCCTATTAACATGGAAATGCATTTCTTGGTGGATAACAAATAATTCATTATCAACCCTGAATTCCTGAGTTTATATTGCTTTATGAGAACTGTTTCCCAATTGCTTATAGGAAGTCTAATTTTGGATGATGGTCTTCTGCAGACAGGTCTGGATGCTAACAAGACATTACTGAGGCTCCCAAGACCACTGAAAGGAGGAAGAGTTGTTATATAAGCTCCATCAACTTTATACTTTTATTAAAGCATGGCTCCTGTCACTCTTGGGATTGTGCCATGACTCTCTACCCAGGCAGAACAGTTCTAAATGCCTAATTTAAAAAATTCTGAGTGAATTTGTGCAAATGAATAGATTCTTAGTATTCTTAGTGTCAGACAGATTCTGAGGTAGCCAGCCCCCCATGAGCCCCACCTCCCTAGTATTCGCACCTTTGTGTACATGGGAAGGGCCTATGACTTCCTACTAACTTATAGTGTGTGGAAACGGTTATGGGATGTCTCTCCTATAATTATGTTATAGCGTATGAGATTCCATCATGCTATCAGATTTCCCATAGAGACTGTCCTTGATGGATCCATGAAATAAACAGCCACATTGAGAACTCCCATGTGGCAATGAACTTTGGGCAGCCTCTAGAAGCTGCAGAGGCTACTGGGAACTTTAGACAGCCTTTTGGAACTGGAAAAAACTCGAGAACAGTGGACAGATTCTACTGACTGCCAAGAGCAGTCTCCTGCTTACAACCAGTAGGAGGATGGTGCCCCGGTCCTACTAGGGCAAGGAAATAAATTCTGCCAACAACCTGAATGAGCTTAGAAGCAGATTCTTCCTGAGCCAAACCTTCAGAAGAGAGCACAGCCTGGCCAAAACTTTGATTGCAGCCTTGTGAGACCCCAAACTGAGGACTCATTTCAGCCATGCTTTAAACTCTTGTCCCCTGAAAATTGTAGGTTAGTATGTACTACTTTAAGCCACAGAGAATGTGATAATTTATCACAAGCTATAGATAACTAATATACTCTCCTAACAGAACCAGCGACTACCACTCCATTCCACTCTTTTATTTCTTTTTAATATTAGGGGGCTACAGGTAACTGAACCCCATTCTAGCAAACTATAAAATTTTTCTTCCACTTCCACTATCATCTTCTGGACAGACTTTGAGCCCCTCAAAGGTCGCATGTATCTTGCATTTGAAGGCTTCACCTCACATCATGTAAATAATATCATAATTCACCCCTGTCACCCCTGCAATTTTCTCTGCAAGAAATTGAAACTGAAAGGTTTTTTTATTTACAATTTTGCCTTGAAAACCATTTGACTCAAAAACTCATTCAGAATGTCAATGATTTTTTGGCAAGTATTGTGCATACTTGGGAATTTGTGAAGGGAGAACATATCACCTTCAAATGTTTTCCAAGATAATGAAATTTTTATAAATACTAAATTGAACAATTAATGAAGCTGACATAACATTATTTTTAGAAGTTTCATTAAATATTCATTAATTTCAATTTTGAAGGGTTCTCTAAGAATTTTGGAGTGAGTGGAATCTTGTTCAGGTCTCAACTATTTTATTTCCCTCCGAGAACCTCATGTGTGCTGGGCCTATGCCAGCAATTCATGATATATAAAATGTTCCTGCTTTTCTTGCATATCTCCTTTCTTCTCTTATTAAGTATACAATTTTTCACACAGCAAATACCAAGCATAGGTTAAAGATAGAATGATTAAAGAGAAAGGAAGGAAAAAAGAAAGAATGCAAACATATTTGTGGGGAACTGAAGCCAAAAATTATAGTTCTCACAGCTTGGTAGCTATAAATGAAAACAAACAAATAAAAAAGCACATGCACACACACATACATACACACAAACTCCAGAACTTCCTTCTGAATTTTAAACTGAAGGTCAAGTGGGTCATCATTCTCAAGTCTGTTTTTCTTGCCAAAAAAGTCAGTGGAAATGGGAATGTTCCTCTACTTGAAGTTCTGAGGTCAATAGAAACATTTAGACCATGCTTTTGAAGTCACTGTCCTTAAAACTAGAAATTATATCTTCCAAAAGAGCAAGTCAGCTCTTACTTTTGAAACTCAGTTTCCTAAGAAGAAGGGACCAACTGGTGTTCAGTGAGCTCCTTCCATCTCTAAAATCCCAGGAGTCTAAGCATCCAAAAGCAGGAAAAGGTTTTACTTAAACTCTGAGTATTGGCAATCATGGTATTTATCACTTGTCATGCAGTTTCATTATTCACCAATCCTTCTCTTCCCCAAAATTATATAATACAAATTCATTTGTGATTACCAGAAGAAATGCTGTGAAATAAATTTCACTCACTCAATCATTTAGGGGAGGAAGAAAATTTAACCAGAAATGTCTTCAGATGGAAGCATCTTACTCCATGCCTGGATATCACAGGGGATGGGACGGATTTCTTTTCATTTTTTCCCCTCCAAATCATATTTCCTAATTACTGAGAGCCAGGAAGGACAGAATGCCCACCTGCCTGAGTACTGTTGAGAATAGGTTGGGGGTGGGTGGCGATGAAGGAGATGGTGTGGCTTCCAACTCTGAGCCTGGAACTTAAAAGCAACCACAACCACCATAAAACTTTCTCAACTGAAAGCAGGCTATAAAAACTCCAGAGGGTAGGCTAACTGGCACGTGATCTTGAGCATTTAATGCAAAAAGTATGTAGTTGACATGTGAAGCAAGGTGAGGGTCATATAGGTTGGCTGGAAGGACTGGCAGAGGAGAAGCCACTAAGTATAATCTCTGTTGGGGAGGGGTCAGGCTGGAGGAACAGGCTCCCTTGACTTTTTTGTGTTTAGTGTAAAAGGGTAAATTTGATGAGAGTAAGCCATGAGGAAATAAGGGAAGCTACTCTCCGCACAAAAGCGAAGCAAAAATAAATTACCAAAAAAGAAAGATAAATGAGAGCCTGGGAATCCCAGCCTATTATTAAGTGCCAACCAAGACTAAATCACGTATATTTATGATTATATTCAGTCCCTGCCAACTTGTACCAGTTGGGATCTTATCCAGAAATAGTAATCTACACAGCTGGGTCAAAGGAACAGACTTTAATGAAGGGGTCCATACAGAGGTGTGGACAGGGTTAAGGGAGCCATTAGGGAGTGGGGGGCAGCACCCCAAGATTAGCAACTGCAGGGAGCTGGCCCCACCCTGGGAAAAATTTAGTGTTCCTGGAGCCTAGTGAGAATTGGAACTGTGGGGCTGCCCAGGAGACTGAATTCCAGGAGGGACCCAATCCTTGTCAGGGACTAGGCCGTGAAGCAGGCAGAGAGCCAAGAAATACCCCAGTCTCTCTTTTCTTTCTCCTTCCGATGTCCCACCAGTTGTGTCTCCATTGAACAACCCCAACTGGTAGCCAACTGGCAAGGGAGCCGGATGATACATTCAGAGGAGTTAGTAACCCACGACAGGGAAAGGCAGAGAAGAGATAGGGGTGGAGGGTAGGGGTGGAAAGTCATCAGAACACAATGTTATGAGACATATCTGTGCAATGCATTCCTATATGATAGGTCAGGAAACTGAGGCTTAGTGTAGTTAGGTAACTCGTTCCAGGTCACACAATGAGTACAGTGTGCCTGGGATTTGAACCTAGGATTGACTGGCTCCATATATGTGCCCATTCCTCTATGCCATTCTCGGTGTTCCTCGGGTTTGCAAGCCCTTTGTCATTTACCAATTCTTTCACTTACTCTACCTTATCTATTCTCTAGAATAACCCTGAGAGGTTAAAAAAAAAAAGCGCCAAATTTTAATTCTATTTTACCGTGGAGTTAAGGATCAAAGAAGCAATTAACACGTTTCTTCTAAAAGGTAGGTGATAATTAATGGCTTTGATCAAAAAGCAGAAGGAAACAGAGTGGAACTGCCCAGTACATAAGTTAACAAAACAGAAAAGATGAAGCTCTGATTGGTGATATCCAAAATTTAAAATGAGAAAGGAACTAACAGGCAATTATTATGATAATCTTTAAAAAGTTTTAATGTGTTTCATTATTAATTTACATTTTATTTTTCCTCAAGAATGTATAAACAAGGGTAAGAATTAATATTTAGCTAATTGTGTGCTGCTACTTGAATGGCATGCATTCTAAAAATGATCTCTCAATAAAGCTGTATACAACATGATCTTCTTAAAGGCCCAATGCAAAACGTTTCCTTCTTCTCTAGAACCTTCCAAAGCAAGGGACTGCAATCTTTTTCATTTAGCAACCTTGAAGGAATTGCTAACTGGTAACAACAGAGGGATCATTTTCATCTATTGAAAAGACCTTAACCAAGAGAAATATGATTCTACTAAAAATCTCTATTTCTAAAGAAAAGTAACTTAAACTAGATTATACTCTATTCCTGCTTCCACATGGTATCTTAAACACACCCCACTTGATAAAAAATGGAATAATCTCATAGAGGCCCATCTAGCCTTGCTCACCATTGTACCTGTACCTGCTATTTTCTGACATAGAGTAGTTGCACTAAAAATACCTGTTAACAATCTATCCCTGAGAGGTTAGGATGTTTCAAACTCTAAGCATCAGACAAGGTGAATGGCATATTATTTCTTCTGACTTGCTACATTATTTCTTGCAACTGCATGTGAATCTAAATAAAATAAAATAAAATGAATTGTATGTCTTTCTACCCTATAACCTTTCTTTTAGCATGAGCTTAGACCACTCCCCCTTCTCATGCAATGCATTTCCTTTTGGATATTCCTCTTCTCCCAGATTTTCTTCTGGGAGCTTGAAATCCCTTTCTCCTCTACTGTACAGAGAAAACTGGCCTTTTCCAGCTCTTATCACCAAAGATCGCATCCAACTCAACTGGGTACTGAGCAAAGAGCCCTGCCTCCAGTTAATTTGTTTCAAGGCCCTTAGAAGTCACTGGGGATATAAATAACAAAACGTATTTTCAAATGCAATTGGATCTCCAGTTGGTACCTCAGAGGAAATGACTAGCTCTATAGGACTAACTCGGGCTTCTTCAACTATTATGTGAAGGCAAGAGGCAGACTCAGGAGGAATTGAGTCTTTTTCCACAAATCAGCACGGTTTTGGTATAGACTGGTTATAAGCTCAACTCTGCCAGTTACAAGGTATGTGACCCCAGGCAAGTTACTTAAACTCTTAAGGCCTCTATTGCCTTATCTACACAATGGAAATATCAATAATTACATTATGGATTTGTGATATTTTTCCCCTATCTTCCAAATTGTTGGTCATATTGTTGTAGTACTTCTTTAATTTAAAAAAAGAAGAAGTGTTGTTTTGTGTTGTTGAACATGTGACACATTGGTATCTGAGGTCATTTTTAACAATGGATTAAATTTCAGTGAATGCAAAGGGGGGACAAGAAGGGGAAGGTGTTCCAGGCTGAAGAAACAGGATAAACAAAGGCACAGAGGCAGGAAAGCAAACAGCATGCGTGTTCAGGAAGCCAGGTGCCACCCTATTTGGATAAAATAAGGGGCAGTATTAGCAACTGTGTGAGGTCAGTAGAAAAAGTGAGTCAGGCTGAATCATGAAAGGGATGAAGTTGCTCTTAAAGAATAACAGGGGCAAAAGGTGTCTTTTATGTTTGGGGAGAGGCATGGAGAAAACTGTGATCTGGCCACACAGGCAGGATGGACTGAATACGTTTGAGAACTGGGAGAAGAGAATGGAAGCGAGAAGAAGCTTCCCACCAGAGCCAGATGAGACATGAGAGGGACGGGACTTCAGTCTAGAGATGAAGGGACATATGTGACAGCACTTGGAAAGAACGTAGCACTTGTACATGAGACTTGTAGATTTGAAAAGGGGATTCCAACTGATGTTACTAGAAAATGTTTGGAAATTCTCCTTGTGTATTACCAGACAACAAGAGAGGAAAAAATATATTCCTAACTTTCATTTCAGTATAAGATGGATAACAAGATTCTTGTCTGCACTTGGCTAAAGGACAGACAAACTGGAATTAATTCCTGATGTCTGGCTTTCTATTCATTTCTTTGGCTCATACATAGACATATCCACAACCAATTCTAATCTCAGTTTTTACTGATTTTCAGTCCTAGAATATATGTCAAATTCACAAGCTACCAAATTTCTCTTATGAATGAATTCTCTAGGAATCTCATTTCACTGTCCCATGTATTTTAACATGTAACCTTGCATGAAAATAAAAGAGCGATCTTACTAGACTGTGGTTTATTCAGCCAAAGTGAAATGAAAAAAATTCTGAGTTGCTTTATAAGCTTATGGAGATGGTAACCAGGAAGTAATGATTTCAGATATTTCTCTCCACAGCCTTTCAAATATACTATAATAAAAGTGGCCAAGGTCTCTTTTTAAATAGACAGCAGTAATAACCTATGAGAGATCAATGATAATCGTTTATCACATAAATAAACACTGTGGAGTTACAGAACTCCCTGATTAAATGAGAAGCATTTATTACACTTCTGCATTGCAGCGAAATCTCTGGTACATGTACAGAAAACCCAAAGGCAGCCCCCCCACTGGTTTTTAATTAAGTGTCATTCCCACTGAGTTAATAAGCATGCCATCAATAACGTGACTTTCCTTTAAAGTTTTGATAATAATAGTTCAAGCTAAAT
This sequence comes from Myrmecophaga tridactyla, assembly GCA_004026745.1. Taxonomy (NCBI): domain Eukaryota; kingdom Metazoa; phylum Chordata; class Mammalia; order Pilosa; family Myrmecophagidae; genus Myrmecophaga; species Myrmecophaga tridactyla. Next base: position 6,823 of record PVIY010029495.1, read on the forward strand.
TTTGTAATTACTGATAATAGAATTGGTAAAATTCTCTAATTGCCACCCTCTTCTCTACAAACACGACTCAATGTACTACACCTCTGTGCCCAGGAATTATCAGTCATTCCATTTCTAGCACTTTAATAAGCACAAATCATGTGAAATCGATGTTCAACATGAGAATAACGTACAACTGGGAAGTTCAATCTTGAAACACAAACAGATTGCTTTATGGCTAAAGGAATAAGGACTGCCAATATTGAGGAGAACTAGTTTTCTGAGCTTTCCTTTTGTACCAGGCCCTGTGCTTGCAGCCTCTATAAGCATCATGCTTGCTACAATTGAGAATCAATACAATTTACAGAGAGATATTAGGTAACTGATACAGGGTCCCGCAGCTAGTTCAGTAGAGCCCAAATCCCAAAGCCTCTGCCCTTTCCACAGCCCACCAGCTCTCTGCACTTGGCTAAAGGATGGAATTTCTGTCTAGTGACTGGATAAATGAAGAAGGCAATAAGAGATTCCCACATGAACCATACCTGGATAATATCACATCCATTTTTCTATGATGATGGCTTGCCAACAATAGGCACTCAAAGCATGCCAGTGAACTGCATGGAATGCCTTGTTTCCAAATTCACATAGGCGTGTCAGTATCATGCCCATTGGCTCACCTCTAAACTGGGCCAGTCAGGAGCCAGGAAACACAGTACCAGTGCCCAGCATGGCCAGTGGCCAAGTGAATCTGCCCAGGGTTTCCAGCTAAGGGTTGTTAATCACCGTTGTTTGGCTTGCTCACACTTTCTGCCATGCAAGTAGGATCAGTCCAGGCTGAAGATAGGTGCATTGGGGATATTACTGAGCTGATTTCCCTTCACTTGGAGGCATTTTATCAAGAGATGATGATCAAAGCCCTTTATCAACAAATGAAAACAAATGTCAGTGTATTCCTAGAAAGATCATCTCTACCTGGGTTGAAAGGAAGCTTAGAGTGTCATCAAGTGTTCTCTTATTGGCTTTTGTCTAATTCCCTAGAGAAAGATTGACTTGAAAAGCACACATTTTCAATTCAGTTCAGTGGATCATTTATTCAGAAACTACCATGTTCTGTTTTAGGCACTAGAAATACAAAGATAAACTAAACATGATCTGCCCCCTTCAAGGAATTTTGTGATCTTGTGAAGACACACATCTAATAAGAGAGATTGAAACCAGGCCTTAATACTGGCATGAGAGACGTGTATGGATCCATAAAGTGGAAAAAGGACAGCAGACAAGGGGAACTAACTCTTATTAAATATCTATTATGTTCCAGGTACTGTGCTAGAGATTCTTACCTTCACCTTTCTCTTTCATTCTTCACAATAGCCTTAAGAGGTAAGAATTTCTATCCCCATTTTTGATATGAGGAAACTGAGGCTCCATCAAGTGGAATACCTGGCCTGGAGTCACATGACCATGTGAAAATCCAAAATCAGATCTTTTCTAAGACTCATGTTCTTCCACTGCCAACTTCATGCTGCAAAGGTTAACTTTTCTCTAGGAGGATAAGAGGAGGCTTCATGAACCACAGGGATATTAGAGCTCCTAAGTAGGATTTCAATAGCAGAAGACTGAGGAAAAGAAATTGATGTAACAAGCTTGTTTTGTGTGCCTATCATTGGCAGAGCATCTCCATAGCCAAGAGGATGTGATATTATCCACGGCTTGTGTCAGAGCATCTTACCGCCTTCTTCATTTACCCAGTAACTAGATAGAGTTTTCTTTCTACAGAAGAAGTTGGTGGGCCAAGGAAGGGGCAGAGGAATTGGGCTACACTGACCAGCTGCAGGACTTTGGATCAGACTACAGCAATGAGACTGTTTCTGTTTGCTAAACTACTGGAATGCAATATACTAGAAATGGATTGGCTTTTATAAAGGGGATTTATTAAGTTACAAGTTTACAGTTGTAAAGCCTTAAAAATGTCCAAACTAAGGCACCCAGACAAAGACAGCTTGATCCTGAAGAATGTTTGGGAGTTTCCTGTCAGCTGGAAAGGCACGTGGCCAGCATCTGAGGGCCTTGATTCTGGGCTGAAGAAAAGCCGATAGCTGTCACATCAGAAAATATATGGATGGTGTCTGGTGGTCCTTGTTCCAGGTTCCGCTGCTTCCAGCTTCTGATTCCAATGACTTCCTCTCCAAGTGTCTATGGACCATCACTTAGCTTCTCTGTATTGACTCTTTCAGGTTCTGGCTTGCTTAGCATCTCATGGGAAGGTACATGGCAACATCTGCTGGACTCTGGTTTCTAATAGCCATTAGAATATAGCCAAGCATATATGTTGGCACCCCAAGCATCTCTCTAAATGTTTGCATCTGAGTTTTTTCAAAATATTTCCCCTTTTAAAGAACTCCAGTTTCATGGTCAGTTTCATGTGTCAACTTGGCCAAGTGATGGTTGGGCAAGTGCTGGCTTGTGTGTTGCAATGAGGACATTTCTCAGAATTTAATCATCATCATGTCAGCTGCATCCACAGCTGATTCCATTTGTAAGCAGCCAAAGGGGATGTCTTCTGCAATGCGTGATGCTTAATCTAATCACTGAAAGCCTTAAAAGGAGGATTCAGAAGAGATAGGCTCTTCCTGTTTTGGCTGGTGAGCCTCTCCTGTGGAGTTCATCCAGACCCTCCATTGGAATCGTCAGCTTCACAGCCTACTCTGTGGATTTTGAACTCTGCATTCCCACAGTCATGTGAGACACTTTTATAAATTTTATATTTGCAAGTGTTCCCTGTTTCTGTTTCTCTAGAGAACCCTAATACATCCAGTAAACTAATTAAGACCCACTGTGAATGGGCCAGAATTACACCTCCATGGAAAAATCAACAGGTCATCTCCATGAGAAAACCTAATCAAAAGTTTCCACCCTAAACAACAGATCTACACCCACAAGATTGGATTAGGATTCAAAAGAACATGGCTTTTCTGTTGTACATAACAGCTTCAAACCAGCACAGAGACCAACATTGTTCTCACCTCGAGCTGTTGGGAAAGCTGCATTTGTAGCCTCAGACCAGCCTAGGTCCTCAGCCAATCTGATTAAACCAGGAGCCCCATCACCTCCAGCATGTGGGGTCCAGAGCAAGATGTACAGCCAGAGACCTAGTCTGTCTCTGCTAATCCCTGGGCACCAGAGGCCCACCAAGTCAAGTCTTCCCCAAATCCCAGCCATGCTTATCCAGAGCAGTCAACTGCAAACCAACTTACTTCCCTGATAAGTTAGTTAAGTTATCCTTTATCCTCTGTTGCCACATGCCCACCATGAGAACCAGTCTAGACTTTCTCCAGGGAACCATATCATATGTCCCCCAGTCCCCCATCCTCTGTTAGCCACTGCCTGTAATCCTACTCCAACCCAAGTCAAATTCTGTTCCCACAACAGATCATGGGCTCTGCTACAATGTAGAGGTCCCCTAGATTGGCCTCTTTTGGTGTTAAAACTCCATGAATCAGGCCCAGACTTGGGCTAACTGGGTCAAATTTTACCCTGGGATTTGGAAAGTTAGTTGTATTCTACAAAGACAACCCTAAAGAAAACCTCACATGATGGTGCAGAGGTTAAGAGCAGGGAATCTTTTCAGACTACAGAGGACCATATCTTGGCTATGTCCATTATAAGCTCTGTGACCTTGGGCAAGTTATCTCATCTTTTTTTTAAACAAACTTTAACTCATAGAACAGTTTTAGATTAACAAAGAAAAAATGCGAAGGTAGTTCACTGTTCTCATATACTGCACACCCATTTTCCCCTCTTATTAACATCTTACATTAACATGGAACTAATGTCCTTTTCAGTTCCAGGAACCCATCTAGGAGCCCACATCACACTTAATCGTCATGACTCCTTGGACTCCTTTTGGATGTCGCAGTTTCTGTTTTTTCTTGTTTTGATGACTTTGACAATTTAAAAGAGTGCTGATCAGGTATTTTGTAGAATGATCCACAGCTGGGATTTGTCTAATGTTTTTCTCATTACTAGACTGAGATTATGTATTTGGGGAAGGAAGAGCACAGAGGTAAAGTGCCATTTTCATCACATCGTATCTGGGTTAAATAGATCTATCACTGTTGGCGTTGACCTTACCACCCAGCTGAAATAATGTTTGTCAAGTTTCTCCACTGTAAGGTCACTTTTTCTCCTCCTTTCTGTACTGTACTCTTTGAAAGGAAGTCACTATGCATGGCCCATGCTTAAGGAGTGGGTACTTTATCTTACTCGGACTCTTCATTTGTAGAATTGGGGATCCTAATAGAGCCTAGCTCTTGGGCACATTGTGTAGATTAATTGAGTTAAATGTGAAGCACTTAGAACAGTGAGTGGTGCAGTAAGTATTAACAACTCTTGTTAATTCCCTTTTACACCAGCTTCCTTGTGGAAAAGCACATTGAGATAGTGATCCATGCATTGATTCATTTATCCATTAACAAATCTGTTTTGAGGATCTACTGTGTTCCAGGCACAGTGCTAGGCCCTGGGGTTAAAATGGTGAGCAAAAACAGACACGGCCCCCGACTTCATAGGATACACAGTCTAGCAGGAGAGCCAAATCCTGATGAAGTCATCACACAAACAAACATAGACTTTCAGGTAGTGGGAAGGACAATAATGAAAAGTTGGATGGTGCTACGAGGGTATGTTCCAGGAGAACTTGCTCAGTTCTTCTCTGCATGAGTGACAGTTAAGCTGGGAGCTGAAGGATGGGGCCCGGAAGAGACAACTGTTAGTGCAGCAAGACCAGAATGTCGGGTGCAAGGAGGAAAGTGGTATGACAGACAGTGAGGAGCCAGACCAGGGGGAGCCTGTGGGCCATGCTTTGTGCTTATCCACAGTTTCCATTGCAGAGTTTTAAGCAAGGAGGGACCTGATTCTCCACGGAGGTCCTAATTCTCCAAGTACTGAAGGTTTTCCTCAACTCACCAAGTAGTGAAAGACTCGCAATCTTTACCCTCAAGGGGCCCCAGCTCCTCATTCCTGTCAGCATTGGCCTTTTAAGTTCTTGAAAAAGAATCTGAGGCTGGAAGGCTGGAATGCAAAATTCTCAGACTCCTTGGAATTTGGTACCTGGATGCCAAGATGTGGGGAGAGCCAGCCTCTGGATCCTGGCCTGCCTACCGGCCTCCCATACCCACCCAGCACCATGAAGGCCCTTAGTACAAGCCTAGACGCTCAAGCTCCAAACCACCTACCAGCACCACCCCCAGGGGAAAGCAGCTGCTCCTTGCCCATGCCCACACAGATCTTGGAAACCCACTGGGCAGGACCATCCGGGGGCCTGGGTAGCTGTGGTGGGGTCTGCAAGAAGGGCATGTGTTCCAGAACAGGCAATGCGACTCCTCTCCCCTGGGAAGAGGCATGTCCAGGGGAGGGCCCTTACAGGGCACCAGACAGGGCAGGAACTGATTTTAAGCGGCCTTTGTGAATAGAGGTGTGGGTCACTGGTCTGTTAGATGTCAGGTCGAATATGCAGCCGTTGAGCGGAAGCAGCACTTTACTGAATACAAACGTGTCCCACCTGGTGCTTATTTTATTTCAATTACATTAGGCTTTAACACCACTGCTGTTCCCCTGAGCATAACTTACTGCCCGTCACATTTAGCATGTACTGTTTTAAGAGAAGGGTAAAACCTAGTGCTCCTTGCCTTCCAAAGCCAACGACTGACTGAGAGAAACGCTGCTTCCCTCTGAAAGTTCAGAAGGAAGAAAAGCCATCATCATCATAAACATCATCACCATTCATCCTGGTAGTAATTACCCATTCACGCCAACCCCCCTGAAGATTTAAACTCTAGTTAAAATGCAGAAGGATGAACACATTGAAGAATGTAGTTTGTTTATTTACTACCAAAGTGAAAGTGCCATTTGCCACACAAAGACTTTTAACACAAAGCTGACAGCCTAAATTACTTCCCACCAAAGGAAATGGCTTTGGTGGAATGAAAAATTAATAAACAATCTGGATTTTTCTCCTATTTTTACTTTATTTATCTTTTATTCTCCAACTATATTTTAAAAGGCAGCTTGTGATAAAAATCCATGATCAACAGAATATAGTTACAAGTGAAGTTCTAAAAAGATAGGAATCCGTTTAGAGAAAAAAGGAAATAATTCTATCAGGAATCTGAAATATGACATTATTCATATCAGCACTAAATTAGCTCTGAGTTTCCTAGCAGCCAAAGCAAGGGAAAAACAGGTGGGAGGGTCATGTGTACCTAACAAATCCTGTTAGGAAACATCTCAGTTCTTTAAGAAAGATACATTTTCCCTGCAACCAAAGTTTCATGTTGAACAGTGCCTCTAACAAGCAATGTTAAGGGTTACAAAACTAAATTTTATTATCAGTCCTCCAAGATCTAAATGTGTAACATGAAAGCATGTTTGTAGAGAATAAGTTAATACTAACCAACTACATGCTTCCTGATAAACAGAGCTGTTGCAGGGATCAAAATCAGGGAACTCAGAGTGTGGCTAGCTGGTGTCTCTCATGTTCTCTATCAAATGTCCAGCATTGATAACCAATCCAATGCTTTCATTCATGTCTTCTTTGAGTTTCAAAGGCCTTATCTCTTCGTTAACTAGGAAGAAATACACATATGGAGCATTTCATTCTCAAAGAAAATACAGTTTAATTTATAACAAAAATTATAAGAGGTCCCAGCAGTCAACCAGAGCTCAGACTTTTCTAAACACCACACTGAGCAAACGAAAGGTAAAAAGTGAGACTGCAAGCCCAGGAAGACTGTAGGGAGAAGAGAATTTCTCCTTCAGTGTATCACTCCCTCTAATGGCAAAAACCATGCTATATGTATATGATTCTCTTTTTTTTATCCTCCTGGGCCTACAGCTGGAATATACTTTCCACACTTACCTGTAGTTAGATGTGGCCATATGACTGCGTTTCAGACAATGAAACAGGAAACAAGGTGATGTATGCCACTTGCAGATTTGCTGTATAAAATTCTTCAGGCTAGCTCTTTTTGCATTATCCAGTTGAGTGGGGAGAAGGGCAAGCTCCTGGAAAATGGCAGAGCCACACAAAAGGAAGGAGACTGTGTCCCCAAACCATGGAACAGAGCCCCGCACCAGCTGGTATGAGACAGGCCCACGCAGAAGAAGAAATTTTTATTTTGTTAGGCCACCAAGATTTTTAGGTTGTGTGACAGTAGCCAGCCTACTCTGATGATAATTCTAGGACTGGTCTCCAGAAGAGAGCACAAGCACTCTAGGGGGTAGATAAGATGATTCACTGGGATACAAGAAGAAACCATTACAATGTAAAAATGGATTTTAATTAATTTATTATATGTTTTTACTATTTTATAATAGTTTATAGCACATAAAGTGCTACATGTATTTAACGAATAAATATGCTTGGATTGAAGGTGCGTGCAACATTTTTACTAGTAGGATTTACAATTCTAAAAAATAGCAAACTGATGTCCTAGAGCAGAGGTGTTTAGACATTTTTAAGCCACAGAACTCATTCTTCAAATGAGGGTTTCCTCATAAGGCCAATAGAGGAAACAGGGAATGGCTGTGCTTCTCTTATTAACGAGGAGCGCAGAGCCGGAAGACCCACGGATCTCTGCCCAACCCCCTAAAGAATGGAGAAAGGAGAGGAAGGCTCTATGAAGGTTTTTCGTAAGATTTTGTTTAGGAAGAAGATCATATTGCTTTTTTTTTGAACCTTAAACTCAGTCCTAAGGACACGCTCCAGGGAAAGAAGAAAATCTGTTTTATGGTCCTCTTTTCCTGATCACGGTCTTTATTATCCTGAGCTGGGCGCACTCACTCCAGGCTGTGGGTCAGGCGCAGACGCCTTCAGGAAGTTTACAATGTAAGGAGATGCTGCTGGAGAGGCTACTGCCGCCGTGATGTGCCGGGTCGATCTAAGTACAGAACAGAGGAAACGTTGCTCATATGAGAATAGTTTATAGTCCTAAACCAAGACAGAAGCCACGTCTTGAGCTGAGAGCAGGCATTAAAAATCAAAAGCCCAGACTTGAGTGGCAACTGGGTGGATTCAAATCCTCTTCTATCACTTACCAGCTGGGTAACCTGCAGCAAGTCAGTCTACATCTCTGAGACTTTTTTTCCCAAACTATAAAATGGATTTGATGATAACTTTTACCACTTTAGGTTAAGAGAATATATGAGTTAATACCTAGTCGATGTTTAGAGCAGACGCTGGAATGAAGAAAGCACCCATAGATATTAATTATGGTGATGGTGGTGGTGGTAGCTATTATTTGAGTGGTTCTGTGAGATGGGGAGGCTTTGGAAGAGGTCAGAAACCCTTCGATATTTCCCTGATGCATCAAGACGCATCTAGAGCATGTTCGTTAGGACCTCCCCCCTGCTGGTTCTGCTCTCTTTCCTGACCAGATGGCTTCTCATTCCTCAGCAGGGGGCCTTCAGAAGTAGAATCCCACTCCTCTGTAACAAACCTCCTCTCTTCCCTGCTTCCCTCTCTAACGCCCACACTTACATCGTTACAGTTGGGTATTTTTAAAATCCATTTTATGATTGCTGTCTATTATAAAACTAACTAGTAAGAAATAGATTTGCCATTTTGCTTTGGGGGAAAAATCAGTACATTTTAGTGATGCTTTTAAATATATTTTGAGCAGATGAATGAAATCATTCTTTACCCTTTTAATGAAATGATTACTTTAAGCTGCTTTGTGTCTCAGCTTGGTCATCTCAAGGCAGGGCCAGGGGAGGGTGGGACAATAATAGTACATCACAGAATAAGCACGAGAATTGAGTGAAATAATGCATGTGGATAATTTATAGGCATTGTAAAAGTTGTTTGTTTGTTTGTTTTAAATCTTGGAATATTGTCAGTGTTTGGTGTCTGTTTTTTCTGATCAACTAAAAACTCCCAGGAGGAAGGACCCATGTCTCCCTTGTTCAGTGCTGTGTCTCCAGGCCTTGCACAAAGTCAGAACTCAATACTTGTTGAGTAAATGAACTAAGTGAGTTCCCCATGTCACACAACTTGTCATTGGAAGATTCAAGACCAACTCAGCTCTTGAGCTCTTCCCACTGCACTCCATGACTCTTCATAAATTCAGCTTTTACCAAATTGCACTCACTTTTATATTCCCCAGAGTGTCTAGTAAAGACTTTTTACAGATACAGGACTCAAGATTGTGTTTATTATATGAATAAATATATTGAATGGACAAAGCAAAAAATAAAATAAAAAATGATTAGGCTTGGAAGGAATCACAGAATGCAGAGTCTGGAACTGGAAGGGGTAGAAATAGTCCTGGATTAGGAAACATGATTTCTCTGATGCCTGAATTCTCTATGTTAAATCCCGGCCAGTGGTTTCCCAGCTTCTGCTTAAAACATTATTCAGCAAGAAAAGTAGAAGAGAAGAACCTTGAGAGAGGAAGGAAAAAGGGAGATTAAAAAATCTGTGGTTGGAAGAGAAAAGACCATGAGCTGTAGTGACTAAGGAGGCATCAGTGATCCCTGAGGGTTGCTTCAGTTGTAGCCTGGGCTGCTAAGGGTTAAGAAATTAGGGGGTGGCAAGGGAGCAAAGCAGCCAAGAGACATGACTGTTTAAAAATGTTTGGCAGAAGAGAACTGGAACAAATGTTTAATTAACAAGAGGCTGTTTCTTAATGTTAAACTATTTTTTTGTTGGGTGGGAGGTGCATGGTCTGAGAATCGAACCCGGGTATCCTGCATGATTTAATGTTAAACTATTTTGATGATACTGAAACTTCAACTCTTCTTTCCTCCACACCCCCAACCACCCTGACACTCCTATTTCTCCAAATTCTTTCTCAAGGGCTGATTGCAAACAGTGCCCCTTCTCAGGGATAGCTCAACTTAAACAGGGCACTCCAACAGAGACTTTCAAGACCCAAATTATTCCCAAGGGGTGTGGTTTGTGTGGTTTGGTTTTATGTATTTTTACTACTTTCTACTTCCACTAAAGGATCTGTGATGGTTTAAAGAAATTAACATTCAAAATGTTCAAGTTCTCCAAGATAAAATAAAAAAGAAAAGATGAGAAAATCTGGATGAAGAGTATATATATATAAGAGTAGGATGCTAAGATGGAGGGAGGAGTAAAGCTCTTTCATATAAATGCATATTATCAGAAACTACCCAGGAGCCTGAGTGGAATGTTGACCTGGCTTCAAAAGGAAAACAGCACTTCGAGCCTGGGTTTTGGCACCAAAAAAGGTGGGGGGGGGGGGGCAACAGCACAAAGGGAAAGGAACTAATTTACAAGATCCTGAAATCTCCATGAGCTAAAGACATAGCCTCTGCCAGGAGGAGCTTAGATTTCTTCTCCCGCTTTAAAAAAAGACCTTCAAAAAGAAGGCAATGTGAAAAGGACAAATATTGTATGATCTCTCTGATAGGAAATAATTAGAATAAATAAATTTTTTAGAGTCAGAAACTAGATAGGGGCCAGGATGAGGGTCAGGGAATGAGAATTAATGCTGAAATTGTATAGAGTTTCTATTTTAGTTGATGGAAAAGTTTTAGTAGTGGAGGCTGATGATGGTAGCACAACTTTTTGAATGTAATTGACAATACTGAGTTATATATTTAAACACGCCTAAAAGGGAGAAATTTTAGGTTGAATATATGCTATTAGAATAAAAAATAAAAAAACAAAAACATAGGACTGTATTACACTGTGAACTCTAACGTAAACGATGGACTATAGTTAATAGTACAATTATAAAAATGTTCATTCATGATCTGTAACAAATGCATGACACTAATGCAAGTTGTAATAGGGGTGGTATAGGGGAACTCTGAATTTTATGCATGATATTTCTGTAAAGCTACAACTTTTCTAATTAAAAAATAAGTAAATAAAAGACCCTTTTGGGGGGTCAAACAATTTTCATAATAACACACACAAAGAAGACAGAGTAGGATGAAGTAGACAAAGCCTTCTACATTTCCCTACAATGACAATGCAAGTTTTGAAAGATTGTTCCTTATAAGATCCATAAATACAAGGTGATGGCATGAGATAAAAGTGAATGGGAGAAAAACTGAACCTGGAAGAACTAAACAACAAAACAAAAAAAAAATTGTTGGGTTGGTCAGAAAAGAGCAGTGCAGGTGTTTGCAGCATGGCTTCCAATCTCTCCTAATCATTTCCATTAGTATGAATAAGACAGATGCCTAATTTTTCTCTCAATGGCAGAGAGAAGGTTACGTGTTCACCATTCTCTGTCTCCTTCCTGGGCTCACAGCAAGACCCCTGGTCTTCCCTGTAGTTAGTTGGGGCCCCCAAACAGAGTTTTAGTCAATGCAAATTGGGCATAAATGACGTATACCAATTCCAGACCTGTCTTCAACTCAACCCCCAGGGAGAATGAGGCCCCAGAAGACAGGAGAGCCATGTGAGAGAGGAAGCTGTGTCCCCACATGAACACAGAAGGCAGATGGCCCTCTACAATCCCCAAATTGATAGTGAGGAAGAAATTCATTTTTATCATATTAAACCACTGAGATGTGGGGACTGCTTGTCAACTAGCAATTTTCCCTCCCTGACTGATACATTGTTTCAGGAAGGTGGTAAGGAAAGCACCCTGAGGCCAGGGATGAAATACAACCACATGATGTGCCCTCTAGTAAAGCATCTAGGAAAATAGAAAATCTTGAAGACATCTCATCAAGCAGAATATCCCAGATTATTTTTGCTATTTTAAAGCATGGATTGGCCACGCATGTGCTGGCCGCTCCTCCAAGGTGTAGGCAGCCGGCAGACCTGACCACTTGGTGTTGCTTGATTTTACTGCCAAATCTCTTCATCTTCATCTGAGATTCAGGAACAGAGCAGGAAGAGAGGAATGAAGAGGGGAGATGGAAAAGCTATGAAAAAGGCATATTGTTTTCTTGGGCAGCTTTAGAAAAAAGGAGCAGCTTTAAAATCTCAGGCTTCTACTCTGTACACACACAAAGAAGCCAGAGCAGAGGACATGGCTACTCTAGTGGCTTCCCTTCTCCTCTTTCTTTAGGTCCAGGGTACAAAGGAGCTCAGAATTTTGCCCCAAGAAACTACTTAAAACCATTTAGAAATGAGAAGTCTTGCGTGAAATTAAACCCGTGTTACTGATAATGTGAAATACAAAAGAATTATTCACACACCAAAGAACCCCAGAAAATCAGTGCACTGCTTCTGGGGAAAGATTACCCAGAAACCCCGAACTCTCAGGGAACGTGGAGCCCGCTTCAATCGCTCTTCAACTTTCATAAAAATGAAGTCAGCAAATTAGCGACTGTCAATTTTCTTCAGGGTGGTAGGAAGGAGAAGGAAATAATAACAACATTACTCTTGGCAATCAAGAACAGAGCTGTGTAGAGTAACCTGTGTGAATCGTTATTCAACTTTCTTTTGTCTCTAGCAAGCTTACACTGTCAAATATTTACATCTATTCTTAAACTCATACTGCCTCTTAACTTTTCAGTGTATAAAAATAGGGCATTTTCCCCTATTATGATACCATTCATCTTTTTCACTACTTCAGGCTTCATAGATTCAGTACGATTTATATTGTCAGAGATCACTGAGTAAGCAGTAGTTAATTAGAGCTGAGAGGCTTCCATCACTAAGTGCCTTCTCCACCCAACCCCTCTGCTCAGCCCAGTCCCACCTCTGACAGATTATCGATGATGTAATTACTATCTCGGCCCATTGCACAGAGGTGCCAAGAACAGTGCTTCCTACTGTGAGACTCGTAGGGACAGGGCTATCTTTGAACTCAGTGTTGCTTATCAAATGAGCATAAAGCAACTCAAAGGACAATAAAACCCAATTCTTTAAATGGCATGTCCCTGGAAGAATATTCATTTGCTTCTCTGTGACAGATGCTGTTAAGAAGGCTTATATGCAACTTCTCTTTCTTCCCCTCTCCTTGAATATGTTTGCTGTCCTGATGATAAATCTATGGTCTCTGCTGAGCCGAAGAAAAATGTCTGGGGTTTTTCTGTATGCTAAGGCTGCAAGTCACATCTATCATTCCCTTGCTTCTGTTTTCCTTTTAATTATCTCACTTCACTCAGAAACTTGACTTCAAATCATAAGCCTAAGGAGAAACTAGATTTTAATTTACAGAAGCACAGCTAAATATTTTTGTTCTAAGATTATATTTCATAATAAGGATGGGAGCTGTAGGGCTCTTTAAACCAAACGGCAACCATAAACATTTTTCTTCGTGGCACGTTTTTTTCCTTTGCTTCAAATCAAACCTGGGTTCACCTACAGCCCATCAACCAAAAAGTTATTATAAGATTACATTCCCCTTTTCCAGTGTGCCACCCAGCACACCACAGCCTGAATTAATCGCACGTTAAGAGACGAATTTTCTTAAATGGGCCATTCTTTCAGGAACTTACAGGAGTTGATTTAGGTCATCTTTGGGGGTAGGTGACCATTTTAGAGGTAGGCGGGTTCTACATCACTAGAAAAGTGCTCCTTCTTCTCTTTCTCCCTTTATTTTCCCTCCATCTCTGTGGGTCCTACCCCAGAGGCTATGAAAGCTAATAATCTGAGAGTAGATAAAAGTTGCTCCAACAAGCACACCAGTTCATTAGGCACAAGGTCTGTCCTGAGACACCCCAACTTGCAATGCACATAGCTGAGTTGTTCCAGCACCCCGAAAACTCAGCAGAGGGGGTTGCAAAGCTACGATTCAGGTCCCAGGTGTGCCGTGCTGCTAGAGAGATTTCACAAGTAAGAACTGATGCCCCCAGGATCAGAAACACAGTGACTGCTCCCCCTCACGGTGACCGGCAGGCAGCCTTTGTCAGTGATATTAAAATGCTTTCAAGAGGATGTATTAGTTCTATAAGTCCAAAGGTCTGGGTTAAGTGCTTTCCTTTCATACTTCTTTTTTTTTTTTTTCCAAAGGGGGAAAAAAAAAAAGACCTTACAACTTCCAGTAAGAAAGGTGAGTTCATGTTTCAAGAAAACTGATTGAATGAACTCAAACATGGCAATGTTGTCAGTGATATCTAAGAAGTTGGGAAAAAAAATCCAATTTTATGGGTCAGGCTTGGTGAGGCAATGAGGTAGAACAGTAAACAAATGGCAGAAATCTGCAGGATTTGTAGACTCAAATTTCAGAGGTGAGAGGAGCTGAACAGGTCCTTAAATCCAAGCACCAATTCTATGAGATTCAGAAACTGAGCCAGGTGAGGCAAAGTGGCTTGCTTGTGTACAACAAGCATGGGTCAGAATGAGGCCAAGAACCCAGGGCTTGCCTCCCATCATTAAGCATTTATTGTGCACCTACAGCATGCAGTATGCCATACAACCAGGGGTTCTTAGGTCGCTCGAAAACTCGAGATAAATCAGCATCGTAAGTGGAGCTCATTACTCTCAAAATGAAGTAATTATATGATTTATATTATGGTTTGTATTAATTATATGGTTTAAATATTGCTACGAAGAATAGGAGAAGGGGGGAGACCCAAGACATGATGTTGCATAACATTAAAAAAATTATAAAGTTTTAAAAATATGTACACATGTAAAACTCAAATTCTTATGCTTATTGTTCTTTTAAACAATTGAAGCAGAACAAATTTTCAAATTAAATGCAAATAAAACTACAAGACCAATAAAATCCAGTTAATAGCATTACTTTAATGTGACAAATTTATGTGCTTTGACTGAAAGGGAATCACCTCGGGGAATGCGAGCTGCGCTGACTGCTAAGGCTCAGGATTCTGGGTGTTGAGCGGCCGTTCCCCCTCCCCCCGCAGGATGACGTCATTGCCCAGCCCCTCCTCTTCCTTCTTGACCCGCCTGAGGAAGCTGGGATCCTTTGGCTCCAACATGATCAGTAACACCAGCCAGTGTTAAGTTATAGGTGGTTCAAAAGGTGCTTAGACCAACTTTCCAGACTACCATCAAAACAAAAGTCTCAATTTTAAAGATTCTCAGAAAATACTCTTAAGGCCCTAAGAATATAGACCCTTCGACTAGTCAATTTAGTATTGAAAAGTTACTTTTTCCTTGTTTTAAAGTTGTATCAGCAGAGAGTGGAAACCCAGTTCAAATATGAGTTTGTGCAACATAATGTGATTAAGATTAAAGAGTCTTATTGGGTGGTTTTAGAGTATATCAAATAAGAGTATCATTTTAATATTGAACTCTGTTCCCTATCATGAATATACTTCATCTACTTGCTGATAAGAGATTAGGGGACACTCTGCATTCATAAAAGCTTTGTTCTAGAGCTTTCTGGGAATATGAAAAATAAAAAATGAAAACATCAAACCTGTGGGAATTACATAAAAGTTCCCAATGAGGGCCCGCCCAGCCAGCTGGAAATGTGGGAAGCATGGAGGCCTGCAGCAGGAGTGAGGTTCAGGGAAGACCATCAGAATTCGCTGTAAGCCTCTTATGTTATTGTAAAGGGCCTAGTCATTTTCTTTTAAACTCTATTGTGTATGCAATGTTACACTAAAATCCTGGAATCACAATTTCAGGTTGGGTGCTATTTTCTGACATGGAAATAGATCTCAATCTGACACAGTAGGAGGAGAGAGGGATGTGTTTATCTTAAACATCCTCCTCTCGGTTCTCAGACTCACGGTGACAGTCCCTGGGCCCTCCAAGCAGATGCAGCAGAGCCTGTGTTTGTTACAAATTCACTTTGGTAGCCATCCACGGAACACTCAGTGTCTGCCTGGCGCTGTGGATGAAATGTAGGCACAGGATCGGATAGAAGCACAGAATGAAAAGAACCACTCCTCGTAACGGTCACAGCCTAGACTCAGAGACCAACCAGAAAACAAACACCTTCGCGGGACAGGAGACAAAAGCAGAACCAAGTACAGGACAAAGAAGGAGCGCTGGAGAGAAACATATAATTGGTGGGGGTTGGAGATGAGGAAAGACTTCCCAGAAGAAGGGATATTGCAGTCAGACGTTGAAAAAAGGAAACGGAGTTCCCAAGAAAGATGAGAAAGTAGGAGAAGCAAAAATGCAAAGGCACATAAATATAAAGCAATATAATATGATGATAAGAAGAAAAAATAGTAACTAACCTCCATTAGGTGGTCCTGTGTGCCAGGTATTGTGCTAAACAATTTGGGCACATTGTTACATTTAATCTTCACCACAGATTTATTTTCTCTGCATTTTATAATAAAATTGAGACTTAAGAGAGATTAATCTGCCCCAGATCCTGCAGCTAATGAGTGGCACGGTTCAGGTCAGACCAGGAACGAGGTTTTCACAGCCTACATTTTCCACCTCTCTGCTCTACTGCTCAGGAAGCTATAAATAGTCTCATGTTGTGAAAGCTTGAAGTAGAAGGTGTAGAGAAAAAACACATCTGATTGCTAGATTACTGCATTTCTATCAACACTAATGTGTGTGGCTATTAAATAGAGTAAAACCCATTTAAACATTGCTGCAAAGGATGGAAGCAATGCTTGTAAACCAGGTTATTCATATCTACATGCCTTCAAGTTCTTCATTCCATCAGGCCTTGATTTCACTCTTCTCAGAAAAGGGGCGAGTTTATTTGCTTGCTTGTTTTAAATACGAAAGTCGATATGATGAAAATTTTAATAAGATGTTCATGTATAAATAAATTCCACAGATTAGACAAATCCTTTATCCATCCACATGTCCCAATTACAAAAATTATACGACACTCCCCCAGCTCTACCCAATACAGAATCCTGAGGCTATCCCTAGAAATAGCAAAATAACACGGAGAATGTGAGTAGGGCATTTATTTGGCAAAGCAAAACAAAATGAAAACTATTGGCGTGCTCTGGGTCAATAAAATTAAAAATAGTCTATAGTCTTGTGTGCTTTTTAAGCAGTTGGGAAATTTTATTTTCTCTTTGTTTTCCTTCCTTCCTTCCTTCCTTCCTTCCTTCCTTCCTTCCTTCCTTCCTCCCTTCCTCCCTCCCTCCCTCCCTTCCTTCCTTCCTTTCTTTCTTTTGTTCTTTCTTTCTTTGTTTCTTTGTTTCTTTCTTTTTTAACTTGGTTATTTGAGCATTAGAGTGTAGATTTCTGGCAAGTTGGGAGAATGTGAGCATCATTAACTCGAGGCTTCTGAGTAAACCAAGAGGTAATTCTTGTGACCTACGTGATCATTTTCTTATAAATGCCCTGCCCTTCTCAAGTGAGCCTAACAGAAAGCGTGGATTTATGTATTCAAATTAGCACAGCTGAAAAAGAGCCTTGTAGGGAGCTAATCCTTTCCACCCTGCAAAAGGGAGAATTGTAACAAAAGCAGCTGGCGTGGAAACAACTTTGTATCAACCCACTTGTAAGTGCTGGATGCAAGATTCGTTCCATTGGGGTCACACTTGGCCATGGCCACCACGTGACAGGAGGACTGGCAGACATGCCAAACTCTCCAGTTGAGGAAATTACCAAGGCCCTTTGAGCTTAGTGCTTGTCGTTAATAAATTAAATTAAGAACAATGAAACCCACCTCCCAGGGTACCAGGAGGCATTCAATTCAGCTGATCCCATCCCCTTCCCCAAACAAGCTCCACTCCCTCCTCTACCTCCTTTGGTCCAAGGTGCTCAACAACTGCCTTTTTTTATTACAGTAGTTTCTTAGGAATCTGAAGACAAAAATAAAAGCAATAAAACCCAATGCATTTAAAGCCCGATCTTCAGTGACTCCAAAGAGTTGCTTCTGTGACTAAATGGTAGGTATGAGAAAGTACCAAGAAGATGGGAATTTACCACTGAGCTCCATTTTGGTGGAAGAAATGCACCAACATATTATTGCACCAGAGTATCATAGCTAATATGTGTTTGTGAATCACTCATTGAAAGTCTTTTGGAAACACTCAATGTAGGTCATCAATAGAGCATAAAGCAATTTTACAAACAATTTTTTTTTAAAAATCTTTTCTTTTTCTTTTCTTTCCTTATCATCTATTTTTATGTTGGGAAGAAGATATCCCCATTTTACTCTAGAAATTAAAAAATCTAAGAGGCCAAGGTGTTGCTTTTACCTTTGAATAAGCAATAACTATTGTACATTTAAGTCTTTATCACTTCTAGCCTTGTTGCCATCTTTCAATTATTTTTATTTTATTCTATAAGATGAAAATGTGCAGGTCTATAAGGAATGAATGATTAACAAAATACGTGGAAATCAAGTAATTTTAACCAGAACTTCAATTTCATTATTGCTGTCAGAAAAGAGGAACTTGGAAGTTTAATCTCAATTTGTCAATATTTACAATCTCTGAATAAAACAGCAATCACGATAGCAGCTCCTCGGGTTCCTGGCAGGCCACCCACATTTTGCAGATTCTCATGTCACTAGCTTGAACTAGAGATTAATGTCCCCAGACTGACCCAATACTAAAGTTCATTTCATGCCCACTGGCATTTTCCAGGAAATTCTTTTTGGAATCCCATGGATGCCACATGCCATTCTTGGTGCACATAGGTATGCTGGGGCAAGCCGTGCTAAGCAGGAGTTGGGTTGGTAGCAAACTGTGAGGGTGTGGCAGCTGCCTGCCTATCACCAGTGCCCCACACGTGGAGAGCACTCAGGGAATGAGGGAATAAAGAAGAAACAACCGACCTTGGTGGTTAGAAAACTGAGGTTTGGGGGACCTAGTTCTCCCCACCCACTTACTTATTTGCTTACACTCTTTATGCTCAGTTTCCTCATCCCAAAAATGGATTAGTAACAGTATTTAGCTCAGAGGTGGTTGTGAGGATTGATAACTCACATTAATTTATTAATTAATAAAGCCCATCAAACAATGCCTGGCACGTGGTAAAAGCTTAATAAATGTCCACTATTAATAATACTTTCAAATTTAATCAAGCAGTCCTTAAGCAATCAGAACAAAAGGTTCATTAGCTGATAGATGGTCATTTTTCAGAACATAAATGCAAAGGCTTTAAGTACATCAAACAACTAGGGAGAGTCCGTAAAGAAACAAGTTTCACATGAGAGAATAAGAAGAAAACAAAGAACACCTGATATATAAGTCATCACTCTCAGAAAATCTTAAGGTGTGATAATTCACAGTCCAAAAGAATATTCAGCCTCTCCAATGGAATCCCTCTTGCAAATTCTTTTTTAAGTAATAGGATCCTCTAGTGCCTATAAAGCAGAAATGGATTTATTAAAAAAACAATACAAAAGTGTATACAACAGATTTTCAGGGTAGTGCTCCTGTCAAGGTGACTGATGATCTTGACAAGACCACCAAATCCAGTGATCAGTTCCCCATCCCCATCTCATGCAACATTTTAACTATATATGGCACAGCTCACCATGCTTCTTGAACATTTTTTTCACTTGCACACTTCCCACCACCACCACGTTCCCCTCCCACCTCACTTGTCTTCCTGACCTCTACATGTTGTAGAACTCTAGCACTAAGTCCTTTGCCCTCCTCTCTACCTTCTCTAGCTCCCCTTATCTCCTGGATAATCTTCCCCAGAGCCCTGGCTTTAAGCTCCATCTGCACACAGATGACTCTCACGTCTATAATTCAAGACTCCCCTCTCCTCCATATCCTGGTTGTGATTCTAGCTGCCACCTGGGATGTCTGGTGGATCTCAAAACAGGTATGTCCTAGACAGAGCTTCTGGATTTCCACTCAAAACCTGTTCTGTCCTCAGTCTTTCTCCTATCTCAGTCAATGTTCCATCATTCCTCTATAATCAAGCCACTTTGGTTCTTCCCTGTCTCTCACCTCCTCCAGCGCAGTCTGTCCCTCTTCTTCCTACACATACACTTTCAATACATTAATAAGTCTGATTTGCTCTACCTTAGAAATGTATGCAGCTCACCATTTCTCACCATATCCTTATCTATCACCTTGGGCCACAGCCATTTCCAACGAGTTCTCTCGTCTTCCATTTAGTTGCCCAAGCTGTTTAAAAATGAGACAGCTCACATAACTCTGGCCCAAAGCCTTCCACTGGCTCCCAGTCACATGCAAAATGATATTCAAAATCCTCACCATGCCTTACAAAGCCTTATGTGAAATGTTACCTGCCTATCTGTCCGCCTCATCTCCTCTACAACTCCATTTATTCACTGAGCTGCAACCTCAGGGGCCTTCTTGCTGTTACTCAAACTTCAAAGTTTGTTACCACCTCCAAGCCTTGACACTTACTCTTCCTTCACGCTGGAACACTCTTGGCCTGGATTTTTCCTCGACTGGCTCTTTCTTATTTTACTCAAATGTCCCTGACCTAATGTGCTAGTTTGAAGCTGTCATATGCCCCAGAAAAGCCAGTTCCTTTAATCCTCATTCAATATTGCTGAGTGGGACCTTTTTTGATCATTTCCATGGAGATGTGACCCACCCAATTGTGGGAGGTAACTTTTGATTAGATGGTATCCATGGAGATGTGTCTCCACCCATTTAAGGTGGGGTTGCTTACTGGAGCCCTTTAAGAGGGAACCATTTTGGAAAAAGCTCTACAGCCACAAGAACCAACAGAGCCCACACAGCCAGAGACTCTGGAGATGAAGAAGAAAATGCCCCTGGGGAAGCTGTTAGAGAAGCCTGGAGAGAAAGCTAGCAGATGTCATCATGTGCCTTTCCAGTTGAGAGAGAAACCCTGAACATCATTGGCCATCTTGAACCAAGGTATCTTTCCCTGGATGCCTTAATTTGGACATTTTCATGGTCTTAGAACTGTAAACTTGCAACTTATTAAATCCCCCCCTTTTAAAAGCCATCCTGTTTCTAGTATATTGCATTCTAGCAGCTTGCAGACTACCACACCTAGCAATCTAAATTATCCATTATGCCACGATCGACTCTCTAGCCACTTAACACCATCAGACAGTATATGTTTACCGATTCATTGTCTCCCCCATAAGTATGTAAGCTCCACTGGGACAGATTCTGCCTGTCCCCTCCACCACTGTTCTCAATATCTAAGACAATGCCCAAGAAAGCAGGTACTCAATAGAGATTCTGAATGAATGAATCTGTTATCTTCCTCTTTAGCCTAAAGTCTGGAAGAGGTGGGCTAAGATACAACAGGTATTAAGAATTAGCACAGTGGTGGTGATTGTAGCAAAATCATTATGACTACAAGTATAGACTAGCCCCGAAAGGTTTCCAAATCTAAAAGTATCATCACACAGAGCCAGATAAACATGTGTTCAAATCCCATCACCACAACTTATCTACCTGTGACTTTCACTTAATTACACCTTTCTCAGCTTCAGTTTCCATCTCAGTAAAGGGGAGATACTATTACTTACCTGGTTGGGTCATTGTGAGCATTAGCAGCTTCCTGGGTTCAGTGGTTGTGTCTTGATTTCATTCAGATTTATGTTCATTTGATGAACAACACATTTTTACTGAGTATCTACTATGTTCTAGACATTGAGCTAGTTACTGGGGAGTCAGCCATCCAACAACCACACAGCAGACATGACCCAGGCCCTTTCTCAACTAGCAGAACACACAGTTAAATAGGGCATTGTGATAAAGTGTGATCTTGGTTTCTACAAGCAAAATACAGGGTACAATGGGCACAGAAAAGATTCCTAAGCATACTCTGGAGGGGCGGTCAGGCAAGTCTTGAATTAAATCATGTTTAAGGAGAAATCCATAGAATGTAAAATAATAGGTGTTACATCGGTAATAAACACAAGGGCCCAACAGGAGAGGCAAAGACCTTCTGTTTTAGAAGAATGCTAAGTTCAATATGGCAAGAATGCAGGGTATACAGAAATGGTAGGAGAAGAAGCCACCGAGGAGGGCAGGAGCTCAAGGAGAATGGATTAGTAGGGTGGATTTATTCCATAAAAAACTATGCACCATTAGGGGCAATGAACTAGCTCTACACACATTGATAGGTATTTAGAATGTATTGAGGGAAAAGGTAGGAAAGAATGAGCGTTATAGCCCAATAAATTGTAAATTGAAACACACACAATGACTGCCTGTTTTAAAAGGCCATGTATATCACACTTCAGTAGATGCCTTGGGGAGAGAGAAAGAGTGTAGTGATCAGGCATTAAGAGGAAAATAAATTCATAAAACAAGACAGGAACCTTGTGTGGACTGTTGAGAGTGTGCAATGAACTGAGGGGTGGGATTGGCTCAATTCTGAACCGAGGTCCAAAGGAAAGAAACAAATGGGGGGGTGGAGTGGGAAGAGGCAAAGTTGCAGATCACCAGGGGTCCAGGGAAAGAGCACATAAGGCACATGTGGGAAGAGTGACTTGTCCCATGTAACTGGCTCTTTCTGAGGTCACAGACCACCTCTGCTCTGCTCACTTCTGAACTGCCGATTCCACACCAACCAGCCTCCCGATGCCTGTAGACTGAGAAGTTCCAAGGCTGAAAGAGGGCTCTCTTGGCCTTCTTAGCTTGGTCTCTAAATGAAACAAAACAACGAACCCCACTAGGTGTATGCAATTATTATTATTATTATTTTGGATACATGGTCCGGGAATCAAACCCGGGTACATAAAAAGTGAGCATTCTACCACTGAACCACCTGTGCACCATATGCAATTTTAATATACATTAACTTAAATCAATGCAGGATTTCCATTCAAAAAAAAATGGGGAACTAAACCTATTCAGCATTATTCCTTTTCCAAAAAAAAAAAAAAAAAGCACTAACTCTGCATTTAAATCAGCAGTTACTAGGAATTTAAATCTCCCCTAGCTGATGCAAACAGAAGTGATCGCTGCATCTGCCCTAGCAAAACAACGACTTAGATTGTAAAGCACCAGACAAGTGGGTGGTTAAATGTCAGCACTGGGAAAATTCCTGGCAAAGTTCTACGAGAAATAGCAGAATTATGGAATTTTAAAACCAAATCCAGAAAAGGTATGCACAAAACTTGTTTCATAAATATTTTATCTCAAAAGAGTAAGTTTTAGTTTGGAGTTTTTGCCTTAAATAACCCTATAAAACATATTTGCTCTTCAATTGCACAGAATGTAGTTCCTAAAACACTCTTAAATCAAGCCATTTTCTATTACAACTCCATTTTGAGTTTAATTTAGTCACCATGTAGCCAGAGAGGGAAATATGACACATTTCAGGAAGCTTTTTAAATGTCTATCAAATCATATTGTCAGTGCCTAAGAGGGGACGCATAAGTCAAGTGAATTTACCTACAAAAGAAATAATACTCGGGTCTTATTTTGTTCCTATGGAATGCACACTATAGTTTTCCTACAAATATATATTATGCACATATGTTGCAACTTAGAAGGCCTTTAATAACATTAAGCATTAAGCTTATGCTACTTTGTAAGTGACTTTCAAACCGCATTGTTGTGAGTAAAGGTGGGCATTTTCTCAATAAATAAACCACAGACACACCTGAAATAGACTATTAATTCACAACAGCCTCAACTCTGGTATAAAAAAAAATAAAAATTCTAGTACTAGAAGTGAGATACAGAGATGCTCAGAAATACACTTTGATTTGAAATAAATAAAAAAATTAGAGGCAAACCTGTGGAAATGGCAAACCATTTTATGCAGGCTTACATAAATGAACGTAATACAGGATGATCACATTAGGAATAGAGAACTAAACTCTACTACTATTGGCTCTTTGAAAAAAAAAGAAACAAAAAAAGGAGATTTCCTTACACATGGCAAAAATATCATTAAGTCTCCAAGAATTTTAGTTGCTCCCATAAAAAAATGAAGAGAAGAAAGTGCAATATCTATACCAACTAAAGGACAGCATACTGGGTAATACTTTCAGCAGAATCAAGCCATTAATCATGGCTTTGTTTGCACATTTCCTGTCAAAGCTAATTATCTGTTTATTTTAAAAAATGGTGTTACCAACTTCAGAGACATTCATACCAATAAAGGGAAATGGATTAGAAATGCCACAGGTGAAGATGAGTAGCAGTTCAGTGCTCAGGAAATTCAGTTTAGCTAACATTTGTCTGTATGAACACACGTGACCACTACAGGGCATTTCAGCTGGAAAATTATTATCTTTCTCAACCAGAGGCTAAACAGAAACCTAATTCATGAATTAGTATTTGTTCTTTCCTGCTATGGATATTAGTTGCTGTTTATTCCTAAGCTTTTAACATACTTGTGCTCTCTCTGCAACTACTTCTTCCTGAAATTTTCAATAGACCTGTTTGTTTTATCACTTTTCTCCTTAGGTGCTTAGAAGGATAAATGGTATTATCAGGGTGTACTACAAAAGTGAATACATTTTAATCAGATTATGATAACAGAACCTTTATCCAGTGACTATTGTAAAAAGAAGAGAGAAGTAGACTTCTGTTTTAAGTTCAGAATATAGATTTGGAAATGAAAAGAAGATTATCTTATTAGCTTGGCAGCTGATGTACAGCACTCAAAGTCATGCTTCTTGTTTGTAAAAAGAACCATTTCAAGTGAACATTGCTTTTGCCTGGCTACTAGTATGACATTCATTATAGGGAAAGAGCAAGAGAAAATACAAAGACAGCCATTTTGCACACCTCATGCCAGCTGTGATTATTTTCTTCTGAATCTGAAAGGCAATCAAATACCTCAGTAGCTAAAAAGGCACAGCTGCTCTGTACAAAAAAGGAGATAAACGAAATTGTATATAGAAACATGCACTCATGGAAACTTGAATAGAAATATTTTCTACATTTAATGTAAAATAATTTAATGAGCTTAGCCTTTCCCATACTTAAGAAATACCACATTTAACTGAACACAGCTAGGGACAATGGGTTCATACAGGCCTGTGGTAAGCCCACCCCTGCTGGACGAGATGCTGGTAGTGGATTCTAGAGAGCACAGGAGTTGGAGTTGAATCTAAATCCAGGTATTTGCTTCATCACTGATGAGAAGGTGTGAAGGTGAGAAGAGACCATAAAGCTGATAAAATGGAAGACAGAGTATAGATTATCACAGAGGGATTTTAAATGAACTCACTTTATGAATGAGAAAGGAGAAAAGTCCAAATAAATAACCAACAAACCAAAGATCTAAACCAATTGTATCAAATTATACGCTCATTGAAAATGTAGTTATTTGAGAGAGAATTGTAGATACCATGACACTTTCTTCCCAAATACTTCAGCATGTATCTCCCAATGTTCTAGTTTGCTGGCTGCCGGAATGCAACACACCAGAGAC
>PVIY010029496.1:0-31955 GCA_004026745.1 Myrmecophaga tridactyla
TCACACAAGAAGCACAGCGCCGTGTGGTTACTCCCGCGGTGCCTCCCCCCAGGTGCACCATCCAGAGTCAGGCCAGAGCGTTGCGGCTCACCGAAGTGGGGGCGGGAGGGGCCCCGGCCAAGGCAGCTCGGGCCAGCCCGGGGGCGGCTCCCGTTGCGCGCCCCGGTCAGCCTCCCCTTTAAAAAACCCGCCCGCGGAGGAGGCGGATGTAGGGGCGGCCCGTCCAATGGCAGCTGCGCGCCTCGGGAGACTTGGAGACGTGAGCCAGAGCGAGCGACAGAGCCGGCTCGGACCGACCAACAGACGGAGGGCCAGACGGCAGCCGAGGCGTGCCGGCTGTCCCGGCCCGGCCCCCGGCCAGCACTCAGACTCTGCGCTTGCCTCTGTCCCGGCCCCAGCGCGATGCGCGGCCCTAGCGACCGGGCACGGGCGTCCGCTACGCCCGCGCCCGCGCACCCCGGCCCTTAGCGCCCCGCGCCACCGCCCTGCCTCCAGGAGGGCCGTGGGGACCCCTATCGCAGCTCGCCCAGGCGCCCTGCCCGTGGGGGCCTGTCCAGCCCCGCCAGGCGCGCCGGCCCACCATGCTTCTGCTGTCGCCGCGCAGCGCGCTCCTCTCCGTCTATTGCCCGCAGATCTTTCTCATCCTGTCCAGCGGCAGCTACCTGTGAGTGCCGCGGACGGCGCGCGGGTGGGCGGGTGGGGACCACGGCCTGCAGAACTGGGGCTAGGCGGACAGGGAACGAGGGAGGTGTCCAGCGCGCGCGGGAGTCGGGAAACTTTGGGTCGCCTGGCCGGCCTAAGCCGCCGAGGTCGAGCACCTGGGGGGCTCCTGCGGCTGTGAGAAGTCCGACTTTGGGGTCAGAGAAAGGGTGGACCAAGAGCAGCCCGACTATCCGCGAGGCAGTCCGCGCCGATCGATAGGGCCCCAGGGCGCGCGGACCGCGCGGAGATGCGCGGCGCGTCTCAGGCGAATCCTGGAACAGCGCGAAGACCCCTCCTCATCCAAACCCACGCGGCTTCTACCGCCGTGTCACATTCCGGAGAGCCGCACGCACACAGCCGCTGCCCCGCGCACGCCCTGGCACACATGTGCACGTTGCGCTCTGCCAGAAGGAGACCCGGGGTGGCCCCGAGATCTCTGCGGCTACTCGCGCCTTGTCGCTGCAATGGGCGGCCTGACCCTAGTCCCCGTCGACTCCTAGCCTGGAGGCGAGGGGGCAGTGAAGTGCGCGCAGGCGGCCGCGGGGGCCCAGGCGTCCGGGCCGGGCCAGCGTGCGGGTAGCGGGGCGCGCCTGTGCGCCCGGCCCGGGCAGTGCCTGCCGGGCTCGGGGAAGCTCCCAGGCAGGGCCTGGCCTGGCCCAGAGAGCCGAGGGGGCGCGTCCGCGCAGCGGTGGCTTCGCCTGATTCCTAATGGGACGCATATGCTCTGGCCTCCGATTTAAAAAGAAGTTTGATTTATAGAACCGCCATTTGGGGGAATTTAAGCTGGATGCTACTGATTAAACCTCAGAGCCAGCTCTCCCCACTGTCCCCCTCCCCTCCCCCTCCCCCTCTTTACAGGCGGGCCACGTCCGGGGTCGCCTAACGCGGCCAGAGGGGGCAGCCGCCGCCTTCCCGCTCCTCGCGCCACCCCTCCCCCGCGCGGCCGCAGTGCTAATAAATCGCCGCCCCCCCCCCCTTTTTAATAGAGACGCAGCCAATTTCTCCTCCAGCTCCTAGGAAATTACTATCCTACTAGTTTTCCTGCTATAAATAGTCGCGCATCTTGAAACAAAAGTTCGCAACCGCAGCCAGATGCTGCGAGGCCCGCGGTTTCCCGGGCTGTGGGACATAATTACAAGGTCCCGGCGCGGAGAGCGCTCCAGGCCCGGCGGGCAGCCCCGGCTGGGGCGGGGGAGCAGGCCCCGGGCAGGGCGCGGGTGGGGTGGGAAGCGCCTGATCGGTGGGGACCCAGGCCAGGAGAGTCAGTGCCAGGGCTGGCCGGGCCCTGCAGCTTCTGGGCTGAGGGTCCTGCTTCTGGTTGCTGCTCCCTGGCAGAGAGGCAATCAGGGGGTCTCCGGATGGCTGCTGGGGTTCTCAGAGGTCAGTGGCCTGTCCGCAGAGCACGGACTTCCTCTCAATTTTAAGTGTGGGGCACCTCATCTGCTCGGGCAGTCATTTTGAAGGTGGCTGGCTGAGGTTGAGTGTCAATGAGGGGTGTTGGGAGTGGGGTGGGGGTCTGGTGTACCTGAGGCTGAGGGGGTCCAGTAGCTGGCCCACATGGGAGTTGGGGTGCTGAGACGGCAGTGGAGGGGGCTTCTGGGACCCCGTCCCCTTATTCTTCTGGCAGGTGGAAGCCAGTCCCTCTGTAGCCTCCACATTTCCATTTGGGGAGCCCCAAAGGTGTACCCCACCTCCAGGCTACAGAATCTGCCCTCTGAACCCACAGTGGCTTGCTCCATGAAGTGTGGGCCCAGCTTTGGGGGCAGAGTTCTTCCAATGCAGCGTCTTCCCCATCTTCCCCGAGTGTGCTTGGGCCGGGGCTGGGATCAGGTGTAGGTGGAGGGAGGCAGAGAGGTAGGCTTCAGCATCCCCTGCCCAGTGCCAGCCCAGCCTGACCCTCACCAAAGGAGGAAAGCACTGGTGCCAGCCCTTCCCCAGACAGGTCTGGGAGTGAGAGAAGGAGGCCATGGGTGTCTCTCAAGGTCCCCTGCCCCCACCTGGTGGACACAGGACTAGAAGGAGGTGTAAGGTGTTGTGGGTGGGAGCAGAACCTAGGCAATGAGAGTGAAAGTGCATGTAGCCAGAAGACATGCATTTGGGCGTCTCTGACTCAATACCTGAACTCAGGTGCTGCAGCCAGTAAGAGGTGCTTAGAGAACTGTGAAAGGCAGTGGGTGGCAACAGTGGGCATCGTAAGGGTCAGCCTGCAAGTCTGAGGAGGCCAGGACAGAGAGCCCCTGGGCGACTTCTTTCTGCACCAGAGAACTTTCCAGAAGGCATCCCATTGCTCAGATCACAGACATTCGGCGGACAATTGATGCTGGCCCTTTCATCTGGGTTGCCCTCCCCATTCCCTGTCCTGGGCTGTCGTCCGGCACAGTGAATCTCAGACGCATGCCTGGGCCCAGTTGCTGATCGGGTTGGACGGGTGTGCTGGCCTGGAAGGGCCCCGGGTGCTGGACGCTGAGCTCGGCGCAGCTGTGCTAGGCAACTCTGGCCGGCCTGGCCCCGCTCTGTGCCTCTGTTGTCAGAGCGGAGTTCCCAGGGCCAGTGGGGGTCAGCGAGGGCCCAAGAGAGGGCAGGTGGGGGCCGCAAGCCAAGGGGAGGCCCCATAGTGCCATGTCAGCCTGATGGGGGGCCTGGCCAAAGCCTTGGGCCAGAGCCAAGCTGGGCTACTGTCCTGGGCAGGTCCTTTCTGGTCTTGGCCTCTCCTGCCCTGTTGGTCAGATGTGGGGGTTGGCAGTGGCAGCCCCCCCAGGTCTTCCGGTAGGAGCTTCTCAGGGTGACCGCCCGCTCTGTGGAGCTGAGTGAGTCATGGGTGACGGGGCCGTTACTCACCGACCACCTGGCTGTGGGGGGCGGCGGGAGACCTCACCACTGCCCTGCCGAGGCCAGGCCCCTTCCCGGCTCATCCGCTGTGGCTTTGCTGGTAGTGCCAACCGCAGTCCCAGAAAGCCCTGTGGGCATGACCCTCGTGTGTGTGTGTGTGTGTGTGTGTGTGTGCACATGCATACATGCATGTGTGCATGTGCTGAATCAGGCCAACTCCCTCAGCATCACAGTCCGTGTGGGGGCCTGGCTCAGGGGTGATCAGGTCATCCCCAGGGACGAGTAGATTCCGGCGTGGAGAGTCTGCATCTGTTCAGGTATCAGGCAATATCAGGCAAGCCCATGGGCCTCTCCGGCCCTCAGTCTCTTCATCAGTAACTTGGTGTCTGAGTTTCCTGGGGCTGCTGTGTAACAAAGCACCACCACTGGGGAGCTTCAAACAACAGATAGTTATCGTCTTGCAGCTTTGGAGGACGGATGTCCGAAATCTGTTGAAGGAGAATCCTTCCCTGCCTGTTCTGAGCTTCTGGTGAATTTGACTGCAATCCTTGGGCTTCAATCTCTGCCTCCGTCATCAAGCGAACTTCTCCCTGTGTCTGTTTCTCCTCTGCGTGTCTTATGAGATGTCAGTTGTATTGGATCAAGGGTCCACCCTGCTCCAGTGACCTCATTTTGACGTAACTGATTCCTTTTGATGACACTCATTCCAACAAGGTCATGTTCACAGGTCCTGGAGGCCAGGATCTGATATGTTTTGGGGGGGCCACAATTGAAACTAGCATGCATGGGGATGAGACACCTCCCTGCAGGCCAGCTGTGGTGCTCCCAGTGTGGGGATGCAGAAGCATGTCATGCTGTGTGTCCGTGGAGGGTTTGTGCTGGGAAGGCTGGGCAGCCTTTTCCCTCCAGGAGACCCCCCCAGCCTGAGCTCGGATAATTGAGTCTTTCTAAGCACAGAAAGCTCCCAAGAAGTCATTGACGGCTGGACGGGACCCGTTAGCTATTAGTTCAAGGCAGTAGTGCTGTCTTCTGGAGTGGACTCCTTTTGACCGTCTGCAGGTGGGGAGGGCTGAGAGGGGCAGGTCATACTCACATGCTGCCTCCCAGCCCCCCAGGGCCCACTGGGCTCTGGAGCTGGGACTAAGGCCAGTGGGAGGACTGGCCACTTTCTAACCGGGTGTCCCTTGAGTCCTGGTGAGGCCCAGGAGTCCAGGGGTGACCCACATCGGGGTTCCCCTCCCAGCCCCACCTCTTACTGCATGGGTGCACCCTCTGTAAAATGGGGGTGAAGGTGGCTCAAACCTTATATAGAGCCTATGAGCATTCATGGCAGGTGAATATTTAGTTGGGCTCTTGGCTCACTTGGGGGAGTCCCTTCCTAGCTCTCAGGAGAGGGGAGGGGCTGGCTAATGGTGACACAGAGGGGCTCCAGGGCTGTGTGTTTGGGAGACGGGGCATCTTGGAGGTCTCCCTGGAGGAGGTGACACCTGGACAGTGTTTTCAGGGATGGATGGGAGTTGGCCAGATTAAATTAGACAGGAGTATGGAGAGACTCCTGGTGGAGGGAACACGTCACGGTCACAGCCATACCCTCTGGGTTTCCCCTGGAGGGAGCCTCATGGTGTCTTGCCGAGGTGGGCAGACCAGGATGCCAGGGTCCAGAGAAGAATCCCTCCCCTGAGGTCACCCAGCTGGCTGGCAGCTGAGCCGGGCCCGGAGCCCAGGTCCCAGCCCTCCCACGCTCCGGCTCCTCACCCAGCCCAGCGGCTTGGCCACTGCCCCTGGGAGGAAATTCTCCCTATGGGTGGTCTAGCAGGGGAGGAATCCCAGGTCTCTGGGGTCCTTGGGGCAGTAGAGGCAACTCTAGGAGATGCTCTCAGGGGAGGGGAGGGATTTGCTGTGAAAGGAGGTGAGTTTGGGTGTCCCCAGTGCACGTTCTTTGTTCCCGTGTCCACACGGCTTCCCGGTCTCCTCCGGCACGATGGGACCCCCATGCCTAGCATGGCACGGCACTTCCCCATCCACCGTCCCTCCCATTCACCTGCCCTGAACCCCATGCCAGCCTGGGAAGAGGGTCGGCCCGGGCCGCACAGCCTGTGACTCGCAGGGAGGACCCAAGACCCTTGCTGGACCTGGACCAATTGTCCTGCCATCCGGCTGTCCCGGGCAGACCTTGGGGATGGTGGCCGGGCAGAGGCGTGGCTTGCAGACCCACAGTCAACTCTGAGGTAAGGATGGGGGGCCGAGAACAGGACCCCCCGTGAGGCCCCTAACCTCCTGAGGTCTCTCTGTCCCCACCTTGGGAGCTGGAGGGACTTCGGCTGGCTCCTCCGGGGCCCCTGCTTTGCCCCGGGTCCGGCTGAGATAGGGCTCAGCAAGCGCCACCCCCAAGGGGCCGGGAGGCCGGGCGCTCTCCCTTGTCAGATGAAACCTCGGCCGAGGGCTCCCTCAGCCTGATGAAAGGGTCATTGTGTGGCCTGGGCCGCCCGCTGGCCAAGGACAAAACCGCCGTTTGTCCTCCTTCGCTGGCGCGGGTCTGGGGGCCTCCCCTCGGGCCGGCCGGCCGGGTGGGGGTGGGCACAGGTGCATTGCACTCCTCCCTCTCCTTCACTGTCTCCCAGCATCCCCCCTTCCCCCCCACCCTGGCCCTGCTTCCCACCCCATAAGCGTGGAACCTGAGGCTGGCCCTCCAGCCAGCAATGAGGTAGTGAGCTCCCCGGCCTGGGAAGGCTTCAAGAAGATGCAGGAGGATGAGGGTCAGAGATGCTTGGGAGGGGCCTGCCCTGGGTGGGGAGGCTTGCTGGTCCTTGGGGAAGAGCAGCCGGCCCTGTGGCTGATGAGGAAGCCGAGGCCGGGAGAAAGCACCCACAGAGCTGAAATTGGAACCCCTGGCCCACCCTCACCTCCCCCAGCCTTGGGCTGCAGCGGGAGGCTGCCGAGGCGCTGCAAGTTCCCGGGAAGCTCTGCTGGGCTGTAATTCAGGGCCTCTGAGGTGCTACGACTCTGAGCAGAGGGCTCTGGAGTTCTGCAGCCCCCGGCAGACATTGCAGCCCCATTTGTGGGGAGCGGGAGGCCCCCACCCCAACCAGCCAGCAGCTCTCGGGGCTTCGGTGGGGGCTAGCGCGTCCCGTCCCTCCCGACACCTGCGGGCCTCCGCCACTTCCTGGAAGGCGTCCCCCATGAAGATTTGTGCTCCCCCTTCTGCTCTAATCCCTTCCCAGGCCCGAGGTGGAAATTAGGTTTGAAAGTCCTGCCACTGTGCCCTGCTGGAGCCGCGGGTGGGCCGATTCCCAGAGGGAAGGTTCCGGGCCCCATGGCATCCCACCTGGTTGTCCTGCCCTGGTAGTTGGTGCAGCACCTTTCGGGTGCCAAGGGGTCTGGACCTGAGACTCAGCCCCCGGAACTGCAAGTGGTGAAACAAATGTCAAAGCCCCTTTGAATGGGGATTCCTCCGGGACGTAGGACCTGTCCCCCTCAGGGCACTGGCAGATGTGGATTTTGCCCTTGGCCCTGCTGGAGGTCTCGGGCCATCCCTCAGGAAGGCTCTCTCATGCCCACAGGGGCGTGCGCGCCCTGGCTCCGCTTTGGCGATGGTCTTCTCCCCGCTGTCAGAGGTGGGGAAGGAACAAAGGGAGCAACAGGCAGGGTGGGGGGTGAGGCAGGCCGAGGCCCAGGGGCACCCGGGGCTGCCCGACTCTCAGGTCCTGGCTGCCTCTCGACCCATCCGGCTGACCGCGCCCTGGCCTCTTGCGGAGACTTTTGTCCCCTGGGGTCGCTGCCCCTCATCCAACAGGGGCCGAGAACCCAAGCGGCCCAACTGGTCAGAGGCGTCTGCTGACCGAGCCACTGAGGCCACGGGCCAGGGCGTTCTCGGTGTCTCAGGAGCCACCTCCAGGTGTGGATTTGGGACTGGAGGGGCGGGTCTCCTGGTGGTGTGGGGATGCTGAGAGGCCCTCGATCCTGTCCCCTGTCCCCTCCCCCCCCACCCCGCCGAGGAACCTGAGCCAGGGGAGCTGAGACCATCCTGAGCGGGGAGGGGCAGCCCAGGCTGGTGGCTGAAAGCCTCGGTGGGGTTGGCACTTGCAGGGCTCGGGGCGGCCTGGCTCCCAGCGCTGACTCAGCCAAGGACTTGGGGACACCTCGCATGATCCCCTTCTCTGGGCCTCAATTTCCCAGTCTGGGCCCCGATGCCCTCCCAGGGCCTTCCTTGCACTCCCTTTCCCGCTGAGCTTGCTCCTCTCATCCATGGCGTTCACCAAACCTGGCCCTGCCTTCGTGTGTGGGGTGGGGGTGGGGATGCCGCCTGGACAGGTTCCTCTAAATTGGCAGGACCCTCCTCTCCCCGTCCCCGCTCTAATTCCTTATCCCTTCCCCCTCCTCTTCTCCCCTTCCCTCCCTATCCTTTCCTCCCTTCCCCCGGTCCCTCCCTCTCCCCTCTCCACCCACAGTGGGAGCCCTAACCCAGCAGCAGTGAGGGGAGCCCAGGAAAGCCCTTCAGCTGCCGGGAAGAGAGAGTGGCCACCTGCATGCACCAAGGCCAGGAGGTGAAGGGTGCAGTGGGCAGCAGGCAGGGGTGTGGGCAGCGGAAGGTGATGGGGGTGAGGGGATGGCAGGGGCGGCTGCCCCTGGCCAGTCTCTGGGGGGGTTTAAGACAGGCAGGGGCAAGCAGCTTCTTGAGGTTTAAGGGATCTGCTGGAAATGGGGTGGAGAAGGAGGCAGGAGGCAGGGAGACTGGACAGGGACTGGTCTGTCCTCAGCTGGAGGTCTGAGTCAGGAGAGGGGGGCATCTACGGGGAGCAGCAGGTTTCCTTAGGAGGAGGAAAGTTCCCTGGGGGGCATGCATGTGGGCTTCCCAGGCCCAGCCCAGTGCTGAGCACCCAGCAAGGCGCACTGACCTGGGCAGCCCCCACCAGTGGCGTCAGGGGCCCCCGGGGCACAGGTAGGGAGGTGGGGGGGCTGGGCGCTGGATGATATCCTGTCATCCTGACTCGGGTCTTCTCAGGGTGATTTGACTGCCAGCAGGCAGTGCTGGGAATTTCCTGGTGCTATCTCTTGTGAAAGGAGCCAGATGTCCCCGCCTGCCCGCTGTCTGGGGGTATCACCCCCAGGTTGGCACTGCCTGGAACATCGTTGGCTATGCTCAGGCTCCCTGGGTGGCCTTTCTGGGCCTCAGGCTCCTGGTGGGCTGCTTGAGATGTGTGCATGGATGGTGGCAGGGGTGCTACCCCTTGGGGTCAGGGACCCAGGGCTGGCCGGGCAGGCTGGTGTCATGGAAGGGTGCCAGGCTGGGAGGTAGTGGCCCACCTCCTCCATCACACAAGATATGGGGGCATTTGGGGAGGGGTGCTGGGCCTTCTCTCCCAGCACCTACCTACCGGCTATGGGATGTGCAGGCGCCCGCTCCAGGCTGCAGCTCCGTGGGTGTGTGGTCGGTGTGTGAGCTGGGCCTCCTGCTCCTTTGATTCCTTTCTGGCATCTCCGGGAGGAGGTGGGGTGCGGCAGGATGATGGCTCCATCTGCAGGGAAGTTTTCCTTGTTGTCTAGCCTCTGCCCTGAGGAGAGGCGGCATGTGAGGGGAGGCCAGGGCACGCCGGAGAGCTGGCCTACCACATGTGTTGCGTCTGAGTCCTAAAGAGGTTGGGCCCCAGGGTAGGGAGAGCCCAGCTTCGCAATGGGGCCAGACCCCTGGCTTCTCCTCTCCCAGCTCCTGGTGGAGATTCCTGCAGGGGAGAAGGAGGGAGGGGAGGAGGGCAACTGGCATGGGGAGGAATGGTGAAGAAACAGGCAGGGCCCGGGGTCAGAGCCCGGAAGTGGGGAGCACAGCAGTGGGGAGCCTGGGCCTGTTCTTGGCTCTGCTGCCAACCCTCCCCCACCCCAGGTCCAGCCTGAGACAAGGATCCGTTCCTCTTGGAGCCCCACCCCATTGGGAATAATGAAGTCTGCCTGGGGTCTGGCCGTGAGGGACAGGGTCGGTGTTTGGGGCCCATGTCACTAAGTCCAGTCCTAGCCCCCCCACCCCCCAAAGCTTGGAAGAGGGGATCAGAGGGAGCGAACTTTCCCATCATCCCAGCCAAGCTGACCAGGGCACAGTGGGCTGTCTTTGGGGGGAGTGAGCTCCCCATCTCACAAGGCATCCAAGCCTGGGCTGGTGGGCAAAATAGTTGGGAGGCTGCAGGGATGCAGGAATTCTCAGAGGGAGAAGTGGGCAATGGCGTGGGGGTGGGGGGTGCAGTACAGCCTGAGAGGACTCAGATGGGGTCCCAGAACCAGGCAGAGCCGGGGGTAAGGGTGAGGGTACTGAGCCCCTCATGGGCTTGTGCTCTGCTGAGGCACCCCATGGCCCTGGTGGGGCCCCACCTCTCGGTTTGTCTTGCATCTGTTCTGAGAAGGGGGGGTCCCAGGGTGCTGGCCTGGGGCGGGCGCAGCCCTGCCCTGCAGTCTGCGCAGAGAGGCAGGTTTGCTCTGTGCCATGGTCAGAGGGGCCGGGGAGGCTGAGACGATGGCCCTGCCATGAGGCACTCAGACTGCCAGCCTGGCCCTGGGCCAGTGGGGCCTGCCAGGCTTCCACCCACCTGTTCCACCTGCCTGTTCATCTGTCTGTCTGTCCTGAGGTTTCAGATTGGCATCCTGGCCAAGCTGGCTCCCACTCAGTCCTGCCAGGTGCCCCCGCATCACACAGACCTGGGGTGTTGGGGTTGTGGCCATGGCTGGGGGGTCTTATCCCTGCTCGGGCACCAACTTGCTGTACAGCCTCTGGGCATCCGTACCCATCTGGGAATTAGGGTGGAGGTGGCAGTGTGCCATCAGGGGTGCCCGTGGTGCCTGGGAAGTCCAGGGCATGGCAGAGGGGATGGGGAGTGAGACACCCTGGACAAACAGGTCCAGCCAAATTTGGGCCCCCACTGCCTCCTTGGGGTCCTGGCAGATGGGACCGTGTTTGGAGAGGGGAAGAGGAGAATGGAGGAGAGGCCCAGAGAGCTTCTTGGAGGAGGAGGCACCAAACTGGACCTGGAATGTTAGAGGGAAGAGTGCCCTGGAGGAGGAAGAGCTGGACCAGTGTACCCTAATCTCATGTGTCACGCTGGGCCCCGAATGCCTACCCAAGGCCTGGAAGTTTCCTGAGATCAGGGTCAGGGTCCTGAGGTTTTTATTGGGGGCGGGGGGTGTTACGAAGACTGTGCGAGCTCCTCATTTCACAGGTTTAGCAACATGCAGGTTTGATGAACCTTCCAGTCTCCGCAGGGCCCCTCAACCTTGGGCTCCCTATGCCAACGTGGGGTGCAGGGGCCTCCTGCCCATGGCTTGCCCACTTCCAGTGGCCTCAGTCCTGCCCAGGGCCTCCTGCCCGCCGCCTGGTTTCTCTGAAGGGAGGGGTCCCAGGATGCCAGGCCAGGAATGCCAGCTATGTGGGGAGGGCGGGAGGGCGCTGCCCGCCGGGGGCGCGAGGGAGCTAGTGGACGCTGCGCTCTCTTCCCCGGGAACACTGCAGGCAGTGAGCTGAGCGGGGCAGTGGCCTGGAAAGATTGTAGCAGACAGGACCCACGGGTGGAGGGGCTGTCTCAGTGGCACCCAGCCTGTGGGAGACCTTGCCTGTGAGAGGGGCTATTCTCTATGTTGGACAAATGGGGAAACTAAGGCTCAGAGAGGCCGAGTAGAACTTGAACACAGGATCCCTAGACCAGAGGAAGGACTGGGGTTCTGAGTGGCCCTGGTCCCTTGCATCGGCTTCTTCGAGTTCTGAAGCCACCGTGTTCCATTCCTACTGTGTGCCCTATGCCCTGGGGAGCCCAGAGCTAATGGGGGGCTGTCAGGCCCTGTGGGACAGGTGAGGGGGCAGTTCTGTCCTGGGGCAGGGCATGGGGCTTCGCCAGTCTGCATCTTGCTGGTCCTTGGGGACCAGCTCAGTGCTTCTACCCTGGAAGACGTTCTCATCCCCTTTTGAGGGACAGGAGGCTTGAGGCCGCCTCTGGCTGTTGCCCACACTGCCCTACAGGCCTGCCGGGCTCCATAGCCAGAGAGCAGCCTCCACTGGCCCATCCATGGCTGGAAAGTTCTGGAGCAACCCCTGGCCACCTGAGGGAGCGGCTGGGGGCCAGGGCACAGGGTGGGCATGTGGACAAGGCGCCGCCCTCCCAGTATCTGCAAGTTACTTCCTGGATGAGTGGACCTGGCCCGCCTCCTGGCCGATGGCAGATAATTAGAACATTCTTCACATATTTTGCCCGAGGATGCCCAAGAGGGGAGAATTACAAAGCGCCCCGGGCCGGGAGCGTGGGCTGGAGGAGCTCTGGGCTCCAGGGCCCGGGCTTGGGCAGGGGGCTGGGCTGAAGGCTGGGACGGGGTGCCCATATCCAAGGCCATCTCAGCCTGACCAGGGCCAGGCTGGGCACTGGGCAGTTTTGGGGACCCCTGGCCCTGGGAAGTCTGCAGCAGGTGGGGGCAGGCAGAGCGTGAGGGTTGAGTGCAGGGCCCTGGGGCTCCCCGAGGGGGCAACGGGCGGGAAGGGCTTGAGGAGGAGGGGTCTCTTGTGGGGAACCGTGGTGGGTGCTTAGGAGGTTTGGAGAGAGGAAGTGGGGTGCGAGGGGCAGAGGGGCAGCGCAGCATGGCCTGGGGAAGAGGGAGTGGTGACCGTTGTGGGCGGAGTCTGTGTGTAAACGGCCGAAGCCTCGCCTGCCTGCGGGGAACTTTGTGTCCCCCACCCGGGCCATGCTGCCGTGTGGAGAAGTCCAGGGCTGGGGCAGGGAGGCCCCAGAAGGCAGAGCGGGGCACGGGGGCTTTCTCACCACTGCTGACCTTCCCAAGGGCCGTGCACCCACCTGGGAGAAAGGGGGCACCTTCTGACCCCTTGGAGGTGGGCACGGGTACCCCCAAAGTCCCCCACCCCAGCCCCCAAATCCTGGGGACGAGTCCTGCCCAGACACCATTTCCAGGAGTCCATGGTTGGAGCGATGCGGTGCTCCCACCCGAAATCTGGCTTTTCCTGCCCCTGGGGACCCAGATGTAGGTTTAGGGCCCCGTGGGCAGAATCGGGGGGCCCAGCACCTCTGCTCTGAGGGGCTGTTCCTGATCAGGGTTGGCAGGGGGCGTCGCTTCTCTTGGCGTTTTGAGCAGCAGACTCAATGCTTGTCTGTGGGTGGTGAAGTCAGTGGAGGGGGGCTTTAGGGGGCTTTACCCCCGTAATCACCATCACCTGGCCACCCCTACATCATGGCTCGAAGTCCCAGCTTCATGGACAGTTGTCATTGGCTTAGCTTTATATGAGTGGTTTACTGTTCTGTCACCTGCAGGCTAAGTAAGAATAGGGTGAGCCCCCAGCAGCCCCCAGCAGCCCCCAGCAGCCCCCAGCAGCCCCCGCCCAGCCTGCCGCCCACGGGCCCCACCACGGAGGTTCCCAGCTGCCTCGTTCCTCAAAGGGGACGGTCACTGTCCCTCGAAAGGCCTCTTTCCTGTGTAGGTTGGGTCTGAGTTGTCTCAGGCATTCACCTCACTCACGTGTCTGTCCATCCCTTCCCTCGTTCCTTCAGTTACCACCGAGGTTTTGCCCACGCTGGCCCCTGAACAGGTGCAGGTAAATGGGGGACGAGACAGTGTCCCTGAGTCCATGAATCAGCCTCTGGCCTGGGAAGCCCCTTCCAGCCTCGGGCACGGTGGGCGTCTGGAGCCTTCAGGGATGGCCCACCCTGCACCCAACCTGCCCTTCAGTTCAAGCTCCTGTTCCACAACTGGTTGCTTCTCTAGGTGGACAAGTGGCTGCCCCCCACCCCTGCCACCTTTGAGGGTTGGGGAAGGGACATCTCACAGGGGACAGACAGGGGGACCAGGCACTGACCTGCCCGGGGTTTCAGGTAGAGCCCCCCTGCTCTGTCCCTGCCTCTCTGCATCACCCAGAAGGCCAGGGGGCCTCTCTGGGCCTCTGCTCCTTTTCCAAGCTTTGAGGAATAATCATCATTGTAGCACACTGGCCCCCCAGGCTGTGAACTAGGAACACGGAGGAGACCCCATTAGGCCAGAATTCAGCACATAGGGGCTCTGCCTTCAAGGGGAGAGTTCCCCCCACACAGCTAGGCTGGCTCCTCCCTATGGCAGAGCCGGGCTGGGCTGGAAATTGGCCCAAATCCAGGGTGACTGGAGCTCGTGTGTCAGGCTTCTTTTGCTCAGATTCACCCGTGTCAGCTGTTTTTCCCTTTTTCATTGCTGCATGGTACTCCGTGGGTGAATATAGCATAGCTAATTTCTCCCTTCTCCTGTGGCTGGGTGCCTGGCTTGCTGCTTTACTCTATGCCATTTCAGTGTCCGCATAGGTGTTTTCTGGGGGGACACCAGCACTCTTGGTGTTTCTCCTGGTGAACAGACCCCGGAAGGAGATGGCTGGGTTGGATGGGTGGGGGAGCTCAGTGGTGGTGGG
The DNA here is from genome assembly GCA_004026745.1 of Myrmecophaga tridactyla. Lineage (NCBI taxonomy): Eukaryota > Metazoa > Chordata > Mammalia > Pilosa > Myrmecophagidae > Myrmecophaga > Myrmecophaga tridactyla. Next base: position 13,937 of record PVIY010029496.1, read on the forward strand.
AGCCGTGGCTCACAGAGAGGCCAGCCAGCTCCAGGGCTGCCGGGTGAAGTGCTGGCCACCCCTGTTGGACCACAGCAGCATCCTGGGGCTCAGAAGTCACACGGTCGTACACAGGGGACCTGCTCACCCCGACGTTGGCTACAGCCCCCTGCCAGCCTGCCAAACACTCTGCACGTGACGTTACAGACTCCTCCCGAGAGCGCTGTCAGCGGTCAGGGCTGTCATTACTCCATTTTATGGATGAGGATACTGAGGCACACAGAGCTGGAGACACTTGGCCGAGGTCACACACCTGAAAGGAGGCATCCCCTGGGGCCCTAGGAATACCCTGGACCTGGCTAATGTGCAGCAAAGGTGCTGGCTGCTGGGCCACGTCTGCTCCCATCTGTCGCCTGGCAGTGGTTGCAGGGGCTGGAATGTTCTCTCCCCACCTCTGGACCACGCGCTCTGCTGGAGCAGCCCCTTCCCCTTTGAGCTGCTCTGGCATAGATCTTTCTAGCACCCACCAGACCCCTCTGTGCACAGCGCTCAGCTTGAACCCACGCCAGGAAGCATTGCACCCAAGTGCATCCCGGCCTAGCCCCTCTGCTGGCCTCCTTGTGGTCTGAGGCTGGGGGGCCCATGGGCAGCCCCCGGAGCTCAGGAGGAGCTTCCGGCCTACAGGGCCGACGTACTTGCTCCTTCGACCTTTCTTTGGGGGCTTGCCCAGACCAGGGGTAAGGAAAGTTTCCAGGTTTTCAGCTTTGCCCACTCCTCCTGGAACCTTGCCTGTGTCTCGGGGCCCCTGAGCAACACAGGGGGATAAGCCCAGGGCAGAATTTTCCATGGAGAATGTCCATGACCAATGCGCGCAAGCCCTGCCCTGCTCCTCTGTGCTCGTGTGCTACTTTCAGCCTTGCCGGCCGCTTTCTCAGGGCCCCTGGTGGGCGTCTGGGCAGGTAGCTGGTCCAGAGGATTTTATTTTCTCACTTTGGGGTGGGAGCCGGGCCCACCCTGCAGAGCAGTTTACTTCACACCCAAACCACCAGTTATTCCAGAATGTCCCTCTTGCCCACCGGCCTCCCTTCTCTAAAGCACCGGTTATTAGTTATTTTATGTTTTTACTCTGTTTCCCACTCTGATGGCTTCCTGTGGGGGCCGGTCTCCGCCACCCACATCCGCAGCTTCCTCCCCTCCAGGAGAAAGGAAAAGCTGTCCAGGCCAGGGATGGGGGCTGGGAGCTGGCCAGGGAGGGGCAGGTCAGCCTGGGGGGCGCACGGGAAGGGTGTGGGGGAGCAGGGCAGCCTGGAGTGAATGAGTGAATGACCGAAGGACTGTGAGCATGGAAAGGCTATCCTCTAGCATTTGGTACCCCCCGACTGCCAGGCCCGCTCCCCCCTCCCGCTCCAGCCCCCACCTGGGCTCCAGGGTCCCCCAGACCCAAGGCTGCTGGGTGGCTCCCTGCGGGTGCCCTCCCCACCTCAGCTCCCGCATCCGCACCTGTGGCCGCGGAATGGCAAAACATCCCTGAGACACACCAGAGGCCCCAGCACCCAGTTTGGCACCCAGGAAGGGAGGGTTTAGTATCATGAGTGGGAAAAAAAAATTCGAAGGGAGACATTTGTGAAATTACTTTTGAATTATTAGCCGTATCTGATCATCAAGGCTCCTGGTGCAAAGGACGGCGAGACGTATTTCCTGATGCCCTCCTGTGTCCTCCTCGCAGGCAGGACGGAGCAGGGGTGTGGGTGGCTCCAGGCCCCCTTCTCCACCAGCCTCCACCCCAGAGAGCTCTGGCAGGTGTTAGCTGGGCAAGGCCCTCTGGCTCTTCCACCGGATCCTCCAACCCAGGGGTGGGGAAGTCTGGGGTAGAGACATATTCTTTTTTTAAAATTGTGGTACAGTAGACGGGATGTAAAATTTACCCCTAACCATTTTACAGGGTACATTTCAGTGGCATTTAGTACGTGTACAATCTTATGCAACCACCACCTCTCTCTAGTTTCAGAAACTGTGCATCGCCCCAAATGGAAACCCCACACCCGTTTAGCACTCTCTCCCACTCCTCCCTTCCCCCACCCTGGCAACTACCAGTGTGTGTTCTGTCTCTAAGGATTTGCCTATTCTGGACATTTCACATAAATAGGATCATGCAATTCGTGGCCTTTTGTGTCTGGTTTCTTTCACTTAGCATAAGGGTTTCGAGATTCATCCACGTTGTCACATGCATCAGAACCTCATTCCTTTTCACGCCTGACTAGTATTCCATTGTAGGGCGCTGCCACATTTTATTTCTGTGTTCATCTGTTGATGAATATTGGGCCGTTTCCACCTTCTGCCTATTGTGAATAGTGCCACTGTGAACACTGGGGTACAAGTTTTTGTTGGAACACCTGCTTTCAGCTCTTTTGGGGATGTGTGTAGAAGGAGAACTGCTGGGTCATATGGTAAGCCTATTTTTAACTTTCCGAGGGGCCCCCAAACTGTTTTGTACACTGGCTGCCCCATTTTACTTTTCCACCAGAATGCCCAAGGGTCCCCATTTCTCCACATCCATGCCAACACTTGTTATTTCCTTTTTTTTTTTTTTTTTCAGTAATAGCTGTCCTGTGGGTGTGAGGTGGCATCTGGTGGTGGTTTATGATTTGCATTTCTGACATGGAGCATCTTTTCCTGCACTTATTGGCAGTGTGCATATCTTCTTTGGAAAAATGTCTCTTCAGATCCTTTGCCCAGTTTTTAATCGATTGTTTGCCTTTTGGCTGTTGAGATTGAAGTGTTCTTTTAGATGTAGTTCTGGAGTATTTACTCATTTGTTTACTCGTCCATCACCCTACAAGCACATGCAGGGCAGTGCTGCTGGGCCCGGCTCTGCCCTCGAGGTGCTCGCCTTCTACAGGGGGGCTGAGCCTGGGGATGGCGGGGTGGGCTTGGTACCTACAAGACAAGCGCCCACTGGGCAGTCTCCCCCGGCCATGGCGCACACGGCTCTGAGCAGAGCGGGCCTTCCCCTTGGGCCCGGAAGTGGGGTTAAACAGTGAGGGGAGCACACCCCAGGCAGACGTTGGGGGACAGGCAGTGGAGGGGACGGCGATACTGATGAGCTTCTTTGGAGAGCAGACCCCTGGAGGTTTCCTGCTGTGGGCAAAGGAGCCCGAGAGCAATGGGGTGCTATGGACAGCCTCTGAGCAGGGGGTCCACACAGGGGCAGCTCTGGGTGCTGGCATTGTCATTCTGTGCACTCTTAGCCCAGGCCGTGGGGACTTTGCAGCCTGAGAGCTGGGAGGATTTGGGAAGAGGGTGTGGTGCTCTCAGAGTCCGGGCTCCACAGCGGGTGCTGACCTGTGGCCCAGAGGCTGGTGCCCGACAGGTTTCCCATCCATCTCATTTCCCCAGGTCGGTTTTCCAAGGATCTACAGTTACTCTGGGCTGAATTCCCCAGATTCCATCCTGCTCTCGTCCCCACCTGCCCAGATGCCTTCCTCCACACCAGCCTGGGTGCTGCTTACCCCATTGTGCCCGGGGGAGACCCGGGGGGTCCCAGGCCAGCTTAGCGGGCGTGGGAGGGTGGTGAGGTGGGCGGGCCGTGGCGATCGGGTGTCGGGCGGGGCTCGGGGCCCTGCGGGCTGTGGCACGTGCTGTGGGCTCAAGCTGCATGGGGATTTTCCCAGCTGGCTTTGGGTGCACGGCAGCCCTGGAAAAACACCGACTCATATCTCTCAGGAGAGGGCTGGCAGCAGGGAGATGGAGGGCGCAGCACCGTGTCAGGAGGCTGAAAGCCTTGTTGCTTTGAGCAGAGTGCCGGCTTGCGGCATGTTCTTTTTAAGTGCTGTTGTGATTCTGGAAGGGGAAGGGAATTCCAGGCAGAGAGAACAGCATGAGTGAAGGCTACAGCGTGCTGTGTTTGGTGGCACCAAGAGGCCTGGTGGCTGGTGGACAGGGCAGGTGGGGTGTGCAGGCAGCATTGGGACTGGGGGAGGGATGGGCCTCCAATTCAACAATGAGGCCACCAGAGCTCCTCAAGTGGCCACACTCCCTGCTGATAGCCTTGCCACATGGTGGACACCCCTGCTCCCAGTTTGTCCCCTGACCCAACAGGCCCAGTGTGTTGTTTCAAGGCCTGTTGGAAATCCAGCTGTTGCCCGTTGGTCTGCCCTAAGCAGGCTCTCCCCTCCTTCCAGCTTGCTGCCCCCCTTTCCTCTGGGTGCTTCAAACCAAGCAACTGGTGCAGCCCTTGTGGGAAACACTGGCAGTTCCTCAAAAAGTTAAACACAGAGTTGCCAAATGACTGGCAATTCCACTTCTAGGTATCCACCTCAAAGAACTGAAAAGAGGGACTCAGACAGGTACTTGTACACGAATTCTCCCAGGGGAATTATGCACAAGAGCCAAAAGGTAAAAATCACCCAAGTGTCCTTCAGCTGGTGAATGGACAGACTGAATGTGTGATATACAGGCAATGGAATATTACTCAGCCATGAAAAAGAATGGATTATTACTCAGCCATGAAAAGGAAGGGCGTTCTCACCCAGGCAGCAGCACAGATGAACCTTGAAGCCAGGCGTGATGGCCACAAGCTGCGATGAATATGAAATGTCCAGAATGGGCAAATCCTCATAGATTGGACACAGATTGGCGGTGGCTGGGGGTTTGGGGTGTGTCTGCTAAATGGATGTGGGGTTTCTTTCTGGGATCATCAGAATGTTCTGGAACTCGATAGCGGGGGTGTTTGCACAAGATTCTGAAGGTACTAAATGCCACCACATTGTTCACTTTAAAAGGTTAACTTTTTGTTATGTGAATTTCACTGTTTAAAAACAGAAAATAATCAACCCGTCACTCCGGTAACATCTTCTATAAAGAAATTGCAGGCTTGGCAAGTGTCTCCTTGCCAGGGGCCTCCACTTCCTGGGGTGCAGGGATGAGTCAGGGCCTGCTTGAGGGTGCAACATTGCAGTACAGGCCCTGCACACAGCCACGTGCACAGCAGGTGCTCAATTCCCGATTCCTGCCAGGTCCGTTTCCTCCCCGAGTGAGCCCAGACACCCAGAAGGGAGGGAGGAATAGCATTCACCAGCCCTCACCTGGGGACCCTTCTCCCGTGCTTGTCCCTGGGCCTGGGTGGGGGGGAAACAGTTATTATAACCCCATTTCACGGATGTGGAAACTGAGGCCCAGAGGGGCAAAGTGCCCTTGCCAGGGTTGCATGTGGGCTAAAGCAGAGGCATCCCTGGTGGGCTTGGCTCCCAGCCCAGGCCAGGCAGCTGAGCAGCCTGCCAACCCCAGGTACACCCTGGAGGACATAGGGATTACATGTGATAGGAGAGTCCCAGTGCTCTGGGGCTGGGATGTGCTGTTTGGATGCAGCTGAAACAGTCCTGAATTGACAGCTGAGAAATTGACAGTGTGGTGCTCTCTGACCGGATGGAGCTGGGGATCTGACTCAGAGGCTTGGGGGAGCCGGGGAACTTCAGTTCGGGGGTTCTTATGATTGCATGGGCTTACAATTTCATGGAACGTGAAATTCCCTCGGCCCTGCCATCCTGTGGGACCTGTGATTCCGTGGGGCTTGCAATTCCATGGAACTTGTGGTTCTGTGGCATTTGTGATTCCATGGGACTTGCAATTCCGTGGGATTTGCGATTTTGTTGTTCTTTTGATTCTATGGGATTTGCCATTTCGTTGTTCTTGTGATTTGTGGGATTCCATGGGAATTGTGAACATGATCTGCAATTCCGTGGGACCTGTGCTTCTGAGGCCGGGAGGCAGGGGTGTGAGAGCCTTTGCCAGCCACTCCTGGGCGTGCAAGCCCCTCAAGGGCAGGTGTCCGGGCTCTGCTTCCTGGTGGGCGGCGCTTGGCACGTGGCAGGCACTTGGTAGACTGTGCCAACTGCAGGAGCGAAGCCCGGTCTCACTGCTGTCCCCCTCCCCCTCCTCAGAGCGCTGTCTTCCGTGGTGGCCCTGGGAGCCAACATCATCTGCAACAAGATTCCTGGCTTGGCCCCGCGGCAGCGTGCCATCTGCCAGAGCCGGCCCGATGCCATCATCGTGATTGGGGAGGGGGCTCAGATGGGCATCAACGAGTGCCAGTACCAGTTTCGCTTCGGCCGCTGGAACTGCTCCGCCCTCGGCGAGAAGACTGTCTTCGGACAAGAGCTCCGAGTAGGTAAGGGCTCTCCGGGGTGCCAGGCCCCCACCCATCCAGGGCAAGCTGCCCTCGCCTGCTGCACTGCACGAGCCTCCCGCTGGCCTATTTCTTTGCCATCAACAGCGTTTCCCGGAACCCTTGTCCTTGCCTTGCTGGGGTGGGGATCCAGAACCTCTGGGAGGCGCCAACGGGAGCTGGTCCGAGCAAGTGGGCTGTGGCCAGGGCACATTGTCCTGATGTGTGGGCATGTGCGTGGCAGGCTGGGGGCAGGTAGGGCCAGGCAGTGGAGAGGGCACACCTGCTTCCCCTCCCCAACATGTGGACCGAGGCCTGCACTCTGCCCCTCCTTGCTTCCATTTCTGTGTCGGAACCACAGGGAGCATCACAGCCTTTGCCACCTGGGGTTGCTGTGGGGGTCGAATGAGCAGAGTGCCGGCTTGCGGCATGTTCTTTTTAAGTGCTGTTGTGATTCTGGAAGGGGAAGGGAATTCCAGGCAGAGAGAACAGCATGAGTGAAGGCTACAGCGTGCTGTGTTTGGTGGCACCAAGAGGCCTGGTGGCTGGTGGACAGGGCAGGTGGGGTGTGCAAGCAGCATTGGGACTGGGGGAGGGATGGGCCGCCAATTCAACAACGAGGCCACCAGAGCTCCTCAAGTGGCCACACTCCCTGCTGATAGCCTTGCCACATGGTGGACACCCCATCTCCCTGGCTTCACAGCCCCGCGAGAGGGGCTCTTGTGCCCATTTTACAGATAAGGAGACTGAGGCACAGAGAGGAGCCCATCTGGTGGTTCAGAAAGGGGCTTCAAGGAAAACTGTGACTTCTGGATCTGGTCTGGGTTAGAATCTAACCGTGTGATCTTGGGCACGACCCTCAGGGCAACTTGGGGCCTCAGTTTCCTCACTTGTAACCTGAACTTGGAGCTGAGGTGGATGGGCCTTTGTCTGGGTCCCAGCATTTGGCCCAGGGCCTGCACACAGTAGGTGCTCAATTAATTGAAGTCGAATGACTGAAGATGGCGCTGGGGACACAGCCTGTCCTGTGAGGACCTAGTAAGGACCAGAGCGGAAGAGTGCTAACTTGGGGTGTGCTAACTCAGGGTGCAGGGCCGGGCATGCAGGGGAGCCCTGTTAGCCCAGGCCCCCGATTTCCCAAGGGCCGAGGAGCCTGGGCCACCAAGCAGAGCCCCGGCTGCCGGGACCCAGGCCAGCACCAAGTCCTACGGGCTTGGAAGGCTGGCACGGGGCCGGTGGTGGCACGGAAAGCCCCTGGGGGCCCCTTTGCGGTGAGCAGTCTGTGGGTGGCACCTGGCACAGGCAGGAAGGTGGCACCGCCCCCCTCCCTGGGGCCCCACCACCCAAGTGCAGCTCTCTCCCTTGGAGTGTGCGGGGGTGGGGGAATGCCCCCGCACCCCCTAGGCTGTGGGCATCCCCGATCCACGGCTGAGAAGTGGCTGTGGTTTTGGTGGTCGCAGATGTGCTTGCGGTCTCTCTGCGGTGGATTCCACAACCCTCTCCGGCCACCCTCGGTGTCTCCTGGAAAAGGCTGCCCCGAGGGAGACTCGGGCACTGGGGCTGGGAGCGTGGGCTCTGCTTGCGACCACTTGACCCGGGGGTGTGGGAGATGATGGCCTCTCCAGGCCAGGCGGGGGGTTTACATCGACACCCCAGGAAATCCACAACTCCCGTGGACGGCCCAAAGCCAGGAGGGGTGAGTGGCACTGGGGGCCCGCCAACCACCTGTCCCCTTTGCTGAGTGGCACACTGGCCTCAGAGCTCTGCAGGCCGCAGCTGCATCCTCTGCACCCTACAGCCGGCTGGACTGGGGCCTGGGGGCTTCTGCAGCTCTCCCCCCAGTTGCTTTCCCTGGGCCCAGCCGGCTTCCCTTGCTCCCTGTGCCCTGAGAGCACCTGAATCCTTAGGCTCAGCGTCCAGGGATCCTGCCGCTCTGAGACACCCACCCCTTCTTTCACAAACCTTTCCAAGCCAAACTCTTTGGCAGAGCTGTCCACCCCAGCTGCCCCCTCTCTCGTCTTCCCTCACCCCCCACGCAGGCGTCTGCACCCAGCCCTCCTTGTTCGGACCCTGAGTGAACTCCGTGTCCCTGGGTTCGGAGGTCAGGGCCCAGCCCTGGCTCCCGGCCACCCGGGCGGCTGCTCCTCCTACTGAGTCCTCTGTGGCCTGGAGATGTTGGTCCCCCCAGGTGTCTCTCAGCTGGAGAGCCCATTCCTGCCCGTGACTTGCTGACTCCACCCGCCTCCCTCCTCTCCGCCTCTCCCTTGAGTGTCAAGGCCAGCATGGTGGCTCCCTGGGGACCGCTCGGTGTGACTGACCCCCGGGAACCTCCAGCCCATCCCACCGCCGGGCCTTGGCTGCTGCTTGCTTTCTCAGTGCACAAGCCCCTTTCCCTTTGCTCTACCTTCTTCCATCCCATTCCCTGCCGGGGAAGCCTTTTTCATTCCTTCCTTGGCTCTTCTCTTGCTCAGCCAGGCCATGGCCACAGCCACCTCCTGGTGCTTTGCTCCCCCACCCCGGCTGTCTCCCAGCCCTCCCCTGCCCTGGTCCAGCTCAGCACCTGCCTCCAGGCTTCCCCTGCCCTCTGCTGCTGGGTGGACATTCTAGAACCCAGGCTTGAGGGCCTCCGCCCTGCCTGAAACCCTCCATGGCTCCTCGCTGCTGTCTGCTGGAGCCCAGCTCCTGGCTCTGGGCCATGGCTGCAGGCTGAGCTGGGCTGAGCTCCACAGGCAGCAGGACCCAGGCGGTGCCTTGAGAGGGGTCCAGGCAAGCACCTTGCCCCTCCCAGGCTGGGCTGCTGGAAGCATGAGCAGGAAGTAGGTGCTGAGCCCATGGCAGAGGTGTGCTGGGTGCCCCAGGCATGGTATGGGAGCCAGGCCATGAGCTGGCAGGCAGCCGGGGGGCACTCATGGAGCAGCTGCTCAGACCATGCCAATTAACGATTGGCTGGCAGAGGTGGAATGGTCTAGGTAGGTGGGGTTCCCTGTGACTTTGGGCCATGCCTAAATCTTCAGGGCTGAAGGAAGCCTCCTTAAAGGAGCAAATCGACCCCTTGTGCAAAATTCCAATCCCTTTGCCAGCACCTGGTGCCACTGCTTGCATGCTTCCAAGGATGGGGAGCTCACTGCTGCCCCCTAAGCTAGATCTTTCTTCAGACCACCTGACTGGCTTTGCTGTGGGGCCCCTGGGTGCTAGCTGCTTCTGCTCCCTTCAAGATGTCAAGGACCATGCTATGCCTCCCTTCCCTAACATTGCCTGGGTTCCCTCAGGCCGGGTGACCCCTGCACCCAGCCTGCCCCAGGCTTGCTCCCTCACCTTTCAAAGGTCTTCCTAGCCTATCTCTTCTGTTAACCAAAAGTGAATTAAGGGTGCACATGTCCTGATTTGGCTATTGTCTGCCCTGGCATGGGTCAGTTGAGGGCTGAGGGGAAGACATGAGAGTGGCAGTGCACCTTGCATTCTAGGGAAGCCTCTTAGAAACCTGGGGCCCTAAGCATATCAGGAAGTATCCTATGGAGCCCCTAACCAGGCCAGGGTCATTGGTGAGGGCTTCCCTGAATAGGTGACCAGTAGGTTGAGACCCCAGGGTGAGTTGGAGTGACCCAGGACAGCCTGGAGGTGAACAGAGGGAAGGGGATTCTGGTTGAAGGAACAGCATGTGCCAAGGCCCAGTGGCAAAGAAGAGATGATATTTTCCAGGGATGGCATGGACATCAAGGCCACTGGGGAGGGGACAGAGGGGAACCCTGAGGCTAGAGGGGTGGAGGCAGGGCTGGAGCATGGAAAGCAGGGAAGGCTCTGAGCAGGGATGGAATTACCTCTTTATGCTGGCCCCATCTAGCCACTGCCCCACCGCCCCCTGTGTCCAGAGAACCCCGGGACCCGCTGGCATTGGACATAGGGGCCGCAGTTGTGTGTGCTCAGTGTGCTGCCATGGAAGGCTGGGTCCTGCCTGTCATGTGCTGGTCTCGGCCATGACTAGGCATAGGGGCCGCCCCTAATCCCGTCTCACATGAGCAGCCCTGGGCGGGCGGCCGGTGCAGCTGTCTCCTGCTCCTGTTTGCTTTGTGGGTGCAATTTGCACTGGGAGTGGTTTTTTAAGGTGGGCCTTGCCTGTTGGAGCGCCAAGCCCACTGGCTGTGCAGAGTAGAGGTTCTGGAAAGGCCACCAGGCCCTGGACCTTCGGAGGAGGGCAGAGGGACTCTGCTTGGGGTGTCTGAGGGGCAGGGTCTTCCAGGCTGCCCAGTGGTCCGAGGCAGGGGCCCTCGGAGAAGAGGGAGGATTCCTGGGCCTGTGCACCTACTGTGCGCTGGAGCCTGGCCCGGGGTTTGCAAACTAGACCCAGGGGAATTCTGGCTCCTTGGAGGGATGAGAGTCCTGGGGTCGCACCATCCACCATAGACAAATGCTGGAAGTAAGGTGAGTGCAGTCGAGGTGTGCTGTGTGTAAGACACATGGCGCACAACACCATGAAGCATGCAAAAGACCACACTCATGACTTTTTATTGATTCCGTGTTGAAATGATGCTTTGCCTATATGGGCTAAATTAACCGTATCATTAAAATTCATCCCGCCTACTTAATTTTTACTTTTCTAGGTGTGGCTTCTAGAACACATGGAAGTGGCCCTAATGACTGATGCCGTGCTCCCACTGGGTGACGCTTGTCTCTGGGGTTGCTAGCTGTCCAAGGTCACCACATAGAGGAGCAGGGCTGAGGTTTTTCCCCTCCCAGGGCCTCGTCCCCCAGTGCCAGCTGGGCAACCCCCAGGGCCAAGGGTGACTGGGGGCAGCTCAGGGCATAGGAAGGAGGGGCCTTGAGGGGGGGGATCCCTTCTATCAGCATGTCTGTCCTTCTCTCTGCATGCATTGAGCACCTGCTGTATGCTAGACCTGGGGCAGGGCTCTGGGAGGTGGAGGGAAGGGCCCCCACCCCTGCCATCTCAGAGCTTGGAACCCCTGGGTAAGCCCTGGAGGCAAGGGCCAGATGGGAGAGGCAGACTCTTTCGGCCCAGGGCCTGGGTGTGAGGTGGTCCTGCCTCCATCAGGGCACAGCTGAGGGCCCTGTCACCTTGCAACCCTAGCCTGTGCTGGGGACAGCCACAGTGCAGATATTTCCAAGGCTCAGGTTCCAGGCAGCTGAGGCCTGAGGGAAAAGCAGGGAGCTGGGGTCTTGAAGGCAGGATCAGAAAGTCACTACTGGGAGGCCAAGAACCTCTGTCCCCCACTGGGAAGTAGATTTCTGAGGTGGCTGCAGAGGTGGCTTAGGGCCTTCCAGGGCCTGCTCAGCCCTGCTGATGGGCCAGGTGGTCTGGGCGGGGGGCTGGAGGTGTCTCCTCCCAGCCCCGGGTCCTTCCACACAGCCCTTGAAGGGCTCTTGGAATGTGTCCCATGGCGGGAATTTTCCGCTCTCCCTGGCAAGGCCCCAGCAGATAGGCAAGGCCGTGGGGCAGGGAGAGGGTGCCCTACTCTCTGCTCTTGGGGCCTCAGTCTACCGACCTGTGCCAAGACGGGTGGGTGCCGGGGCTCAGCCAGAACACGGAGGTCTCACCTTGGAATTAGGGCAGGAGGGCCTCCTGCATCCCCAACCTCAAGCTTCCCATGCTCGGGTTCTGCTCAAGGGTTCCCATGGACAAGGGTCCCTGGGCCGCTGAGGCAGGACCCCTACCCTTGGCCCCTGAGGACAAGGTTGGCCTGGGGTCTCAGTTGCAGTGGTTTCCTGAGGACCCTGCAGGCCAGGGCGTGGGTGGGGCCCTCGTTTCAGGGTCTCTTATTCTCACGCTATAGGTGGGGGCCTGAACTCAGACAGGCAAGGTGGGCCACGCAGCCCCTTGGCGCTGGATCTGCTGCCCAGCTCGGAGCCCACTCACTCACCCACTGTGCTCCGAGGGGCTCCGTGTGCTGGGAGGCATGGGGCGGCCCTCGGGAGGAAAGGGGGCCCTTTGTGGCCCCAAGTCCCTGCAAATAGGAAGTTGCTGATTTTGTTGCAAGCCCAGGTTGATGTAGGAGCTGTGGAGGGAGCCACAGGTGGCAGGGGTGTCAAGGGCGGGGGGGCAGGGAGCTCAGGGAAGGCCAGACGCAGCTCAGGATGCCGTGCTCAGGACACGACCCCAAGCTCCGTGCCGCCCCTCGCTGTGTGGGCCTGGACCCGGCTCTGCCCGCCCTGGGCCTCAGTGACTCCCCCCATCCTACACGCTGGGTGGGACATGATGGTCGTGGCCCAGCTGGAGCCCGCCTGCCCTGCGGGGGATGCTGGGCAGCGTGTGAGGGCCTCCGCTAAGTCGGAACAAAGGCCGCGGGCGCGCGGGCGTGCTGGCGTGTTGGGACCTGGCCTGCTTCTCCCAGAGCTCTGTTTATGACAACGGCAGGGGAGAGCTTAGCGTGGAGACACTGACTCAGCCGGAGCCGGCGGGGGTGCCAGGGCGGGGCTGGGGAGAGACAGAGGGACGGAGAGGGGCCAAGGGACAGAGGAACAGAGACAGTAAGGGATGGAGAGAGCCACAAGCGCATAGACACACACGTATGTGCACATGCATGCAATTGTGTGGACACACATACACACAGACACACACATGTATATGCACACGCACTTGTGCGGAGACACACATGGACACACACACACTTGTGTGCACACATGTACATGCATGTGCCCATGCCCTTGTGTGGGCACACAAATCACACATGCACATACGCGCACATGGACACATATGAACATGCACACATACATATAGTTGTGCAGAGGCACATGTGTGCCTGTCACAGGCATGAGCACACATGACCCTAATGAGGTCTGTGCCCACTCCAAGAGCAGTGGTGCAAGCAGAACCCTCATGTTGAGCACACCTTGTGGCCAGGTGTCCCACGCCCCCCATGCCCAGTGAATGGGAGCTGTTATTCCATTCATTTCATAGATGCAGAGACTGAGGCACAGGGGAGCAAAGCTGCTGTGAACCCCAGGCCAGGTTGTGGGGGAGCTGGCCAGCTGGGGTTCTGTGCTTCTGCCTTCTTGGCTGCAGAAATAGGGGTGTGGGCCTACCTGGGGCCTGGCGGGCCTCTCTGGGCTCTCCTGGCACCTGTTGCCCCTCCACCCATGCCACCTCACCCCTAGTCCCCTGGCCCTGAGCCCGCATCTCCCTGGCTCTGTCAGTTGGGGCCCTGTGTCCTGGGGATGCAGACCTGAGACTAGCTTGGCAGGCAGGGAGTGGGCACCCTCCCATGCCAGGGGACATGAGGAACTGGCCCCAGGCCCCAGGGTGGGGTGCCAAAGCTGAGCTGGGCCCTGCCTGGGTTTCTGGGCTTCTCAGGTCCAGCTCCTAAGTCCTGAGGGCCCCGTCCAGACCAAGGCCCAGGAACCTGGACTTGGGCTCAGCACCAGCTTACCAGGTGACAAACGAGCTTCTGGTGTGACCCAAGGGTCCCTCGCCTCCTTGAGACTTGAACTCACCACCTGTAAATGGGGCGAGGGGTGGGTGCAGTCCTTACCCAGTCAATCCCAGCTAGGGGGGAGCTTGGGGGCCCAGGCGGGATGGGGGGAGCTCAGACCAGGTGGCCCTCCCACTGTCAATGCCCAGGCCTCTGGAGATGACACAGGGGCTTCTGCCCTGGCCTCCCTGGTGTGATCTGCTTCTTGGAAGTGTCCACCTGGTGAAAAGCTCCTGACTGCATAGAGAGGCCTCCAGACCCTTACCTGAGCCTCATGCCCCTGCCCAGGCCATGCATGGGCTCCCCAGGCCCGTTTGGAGTTGGCCTGTGTGCTAGGGGGTCACTTCCCCCTGCAGCCCCAGGGTACCTCCAGATCCAGGTGGGGAGCTGCTACTCCCCAGCAGCCTCTGGGCTGCCCCTCAAGCCTGATCCTCTTCAAGTGTCTGCTGTCCCAGTGGATGCCCCCAGCTGCTCAAGCCCCACACCTGGGAGCCCTTCTGGATTCTTTTCCCTAAACCCTGCTCATCGATCCGCCTGCAAATCTGTTGGCTCCACCCTCAGACTATGTCCCAAATCTGGCCACTGGTCTATCTGGCCAGGCCACCATCATTCACTGGGACCCTGGCAATGGCCTCCGTTCTTGTCCCCCTGCTTCTACCTGCAGCCCCTCCCCGAGCTAATGAGGCTTCTTAAATATAAGTCAGACCAGCCCCCTCCAGGGGGTTCTCATCTCCAGAGAATAAAATCCAGAACCCTCCAGGTGACTTCTGAGGCTCTTGTGCACCCCAGCTCCTGCTGTACATGCCACCCACGCCCTGCTCAGTTCCACCTCAGGGCCTTTGCACATGCTCTTCCCTCAGCTCAGAACACTATTCCTTGCACTTTTGTATGGCTCCCCTCTCTTGTCATTCAGGGCCAGCCATCAGCAGCCCTTCCCGCGAGGGAGGCCCCTGACCACACTCCACCCCAGCCCCCCATCTGCCCTCTCCCCTTCCCCTCCACCCCTTAGGGCTGCCCTCCCCCTCCACTGTCTGACGGAGCCTGTCCCAGCCCCTCGGCCCGTGCTTGGTGTGCCGTTCTTGCCCTGTGCGTGCTTGGCTTTGGGGCAGGTCCCCGCTGGGGTTTGATGGGCAGGGGTGGGGATGCCTCTCCTTAGACTCTGGGGGTCTGGCCAGGAGGGGGCCTACATCTGGTGCTGGGGAGACACACAAGGACAGCAGAATGAGGGACAGAGGGAGGGGCCGTGCATGAACTGGCAGCGGATGGCGGGCCCAGCCAGACAGGGGCCCGGCCTGGTTGGTGCAGCAGGAAGCAGACGGGACATTGGCCCTGTCCCGGGGCTGGGTGAGGTCCTGACATGGGTGTGGGGTCCAGGGTAGGAACCTAGCACTGCGCTCTCTGCCCATGGCCTGGGGCCAGCCACCTGCTCCTCCGAGCCAGGCATCCTGGGTGGTGGAGGCTCCTTCACACCAACCGGGCCTTGGGGATGGTTCAATCGGGAGCCAAATGCTACTTTTTTGTGTATGCTGTATGGTGGGGGTCACATTTCATTCTTTTTGCATGTGACTATAACATGATGGCAGCACCATTTGTTTATTTATTTTTTTGGAAGTGCCCGGGCTGGGAATTGAACCCTGGTCTCCTGCATGGCAGGAGAGAATTCTACCACTGAACGACCCTTATACCCCAAAATGCTACATTTTTTTTATAATGGATTTATTTATTTTTTAATTAAAAAATTTTTTATTGCTAAAACAACGTATGAGAACATACATTCTTAACATACAAACATTCCATACATAGCGGCTCACAATGTCATCACATAGTTGTATATTCATCACCATGATCATTTTTTAGAACATTTTCATCACTCCCGAAAAAGAAATAAGAAAAAAGAAAAACTCATACAAACCATACCCCTTAACCCTCCTTCTCATTGACCACTAATATTTCCATCTACTCAATATATATATATTTTAATTTTAACATTTGGATGATAGATTTACTGAGCTATAATTCACATACCATACAATTCACCTACCACCTAAACCATCCAATTCAGTGGCTTTTAGTAAACTCACAATAGGTACAACCACCCAAGCATCTCCACAGACAGTTCTAGAACATTTTCATCACCTGCAAAAGAAACCTGTACCCCATTAGCCACCACTCCCCACTCCCCATTTCCTCCTTCCCCAGCCACAGCGACTGGGTCATGTGGTAGTGAAATGGGCCCAGAAAGCCCCTTTGACTGGCCCAGGGTCTCTCACCTGGCACATTTTAGGGTCTGGACTTGAACTCAAGGCATCAGACCCTGAGCTGCTCCTTCTTGCTTCCCAAAGGGCTCTGGGATGGTACATGGTCCCCACACTGCAAGCCTTTGAGCCCCCTCAGAAGTGTTGGGTCTGGGCTTCCCACTGCCTAAATTGCTGTGCGGCCTGGGAAGGTGTCTGCCCCTCTCTGGGCCTCAGTACCTTGCTGGAGGCTGGGGAGGTCTCACCTGTGGCCCCAGAGGCTCCCCCAGCACCGAGGCTCCGGGTCCTGGCTTCCGTTCCCACTTCACCTCCTCAGGGCCTGCTGTTAATTGGGTTACTAGGAGCTTGATGGTGGCTTGCTGTGGCTTTCTAAAAATCGTATGCTGGCTAGGAAATGGGTGCTAGGAAGTGCCAGTGGCATGGGGCGGGTGGGCACAGCCCCCAGCTCTGCCCTGAGGAGGGTGAGTGGACAGCTCCATTCCTGCTCCAATTCCAGCTTTGCTCTTTCCAAAAGCGGCTTATGAAGATGAGCCTGATGCCCGGGGCCCACGTGTGGCCAAGGTGAGCCTCTGCCCCCATGGACTCAGTTCACCCCCTTGGCCATGGTCCCAATGGCCGAGGAGACCAATGTGTGGCCTCCTGCCCATATGGTCATTGTATCCCCTGCATCTGAGCTTATAGACCCTGGCACCTGGCCCCAGCTGGGTGGATCCTGCTGGGCAGGCTCTTGGCCCTAGGAAGGGCCCCTGCACCTCCTGAGACCCCCGAGTATGCCTGAAGCCATCCTGGTAGACTCTGCTGCTGATATTCTAGATTTTCTCTTTGTAGAAGGAAAGACTGGATTTTCTCTATGTAGAAGGAAAGACTGGGCAGGGCTGGTGGGCCAGTCCTGGGAGGAGGCGGTTTCTGGTCCTGGACATCCAGTGCCATGTCTGGGAGGGCCCTGGCCCACATGCCCCCTCCACGCTGGGAGTGGCAACAACTGCTCACATTTGCTCATGGAGCTGACTCTGGGGGCTGTGGGGTGGGCTGGCAATCACCAGCCTCACTTGGCAAGTGGAGATACAAACTCAGAGAGGGTTGGTAATTTGCCTGGGGCCACACAGCGGGCCTGTGCGCTCTGCCCTGACCTCCCAGTGCCTCCCTCTGCTTTCCCTGAACCTCGGGCTAATGGTTTGTCTGGGTGTCATGGGAGATGGGGACAGCCTGGGGGACAGGCCTGAAAGTGGGGCTGGGGAACTCAGGTCTCAAAAGCCTGCCTGGGACTCAGGAGGGCTGTGGGATGAGGAGACCAATGTGTGGCCTCCTGCCCAGATGGTCACTGTATCCCCTGCATCTGAGCTTACAGACCCTGGCACCTGGCCCCAGCTGGGTGGATCCTGCTGGGCAGGCTCTTGGCCCTAAGAAGGGCCCCTGGACCTCCTGAGACCCCTGAGTATGCCTGAAGCCAGCGTGGCATCCCTGCAAACCATCCCTGCTGCCTTCATTCAGCTTCCTGCTGCCCCCACCCCCATCTCGGGGCCTGTCTAGAGGCCTGAGTGCGGATTGCCACCTTGCTGTGCATCCAGGCAGTCACTGACCACCTGGGAAGCTCAGTGCTCCCATCTGTGAAATGGGCTGATCAAAAGGACCCACTTCCTCGGGTTGTTGTGGAGATAAAACATGGTGATGTGGGTAAAACGCCCCATCCAGACCTGCTCTTGGGGGGAAATGCGAGGTTACACAAGAGTCAGGTGTGGCTCCTGCACCACCCCCCCCACCTCCTGCAGCCCACAGGGCACCTGGTGACTGCCCAGGGGAGAGCACACTCACCCCATGGTTCTGGGAAAGTTACGGACTCATGGGAATGCCAGCTAGTATTCCAGAAGGTGCAAGGGCTGCTGACCTTCAAGGCAGGCTGCTGGGTCATTTATTCATGCGTGGCTGCTGCACACCTGGGTGGGGCACCTGCCAGGGGTGGGCCTGTGGTTCAACCTGGCCAAGCTGGGTGGAGGTGGGACGCTCTGAGTGAGGCCGGGAGGAGGCCCGGGTCTCAGGGGCCCCTAGGAGTCAGGGTAAGGCACTTGAAGCCAGCCCAGAGGCCTTGGGAGCCACGGAGGGTTGCTGAGCAGCAGCAGCCCAAAGGCTCAAAGCTGACCACACCCAGCACAAAGGTCAGGGTCTCTGTCAATCTCAGGGCTGGCTGGTTTTCGGCCTGAGAG
>PVIY010029497.1:0-31950 GCA_004026745.1 Myrmecophaga tridactyla
AAGATGAGATGGATTTTTTCATTTTCCCCATTTTACAGTTGAGGAAACTGAGATTTTGAAAGGTTAAACGATGTGCTAGTATGCCACAGAGGTGGTATTTGAACCCAGAGCTTGAGTTTTTTAACGTTAAGCTACAACCCCCAACTCTGCCATCTTCAAGACTGCGGACCACTCATTTTGCTTTCTAAACTTGAATTTTCTCATCCATAAAATAGACATAATAATTGTTCCTGCCTCACCCTCTTCCAGGGTTGCTATGGGATTGAAGGGGTCACTGGATGTGAAAACGCTTTTTAAATTGTCATGAACGTATCACCCATTGTCATTGGGAAGTGAATACGATGGGGGAATCAATCTATCGGTGGAACACAAGATCTCTCAATAAATAGGTGCACGTGAAAAAAACAATCAGTTTTGTTTAAAGAACCAACTGCCTGGACTTCCCATGAGTTGACCACCAGTCGCTGGGAGAGGCGCTCGGAGGGCCTCCTAGCTCTTCCCGGGTTCTGATCATGCTGCCAAGGTGTAGCATTGCCCTTGGAAATCAGCTTCAGCAACACTCTGAAGCTACTTCTCACCTCCCCTCCATGCCAACCAGATTAGTTTGGCCACCCTCTTTGATCAGTGGCACATTTCCAAGCTGAGGGTGTCGGTGGAAGCTATCTTTATGCTCAGATTTATTAAAGCCACCGTTGGTTTAATGAATTACT
Source organism: Myrmecophaga tridactyla (assembly GCA_004026745.1). Classification (NCBI taxonomy): domain Eukaryota; kingdom Metazoa; phylum Chordata; class Mammalia; order Pilosa; family Myrmecophagidae; genus Myrmecophaga; species Myrmecophaga tridactyla. The sequence continues at coordinate 711 of PVIY010029497.1, forward strand.
GCAATCCAATGAGCCCATAGATAGCTTGTATTTAACTTTTATGTGGCTGCCTCAGAAACCAGCTTGAAAAGCAGAAATCAATGATTGTGACAAAATCTCGATACAATTTATTTTGAATGTTCAGTTTGGGATTTGATGTATGCCATTGTCAGATATATTTTATGCTCTCAGATGAATTTTATACTTACTGATTAAAGGGGGTTAGCAATATCACTAGGATACAATTTGACAAACTTTAAATGAAATGTTGCAAAAGTGTTGCATCCATTACATGCTAGTTTCCAGCCAGATTTGCTTCAAATTTTAATCAGCAGCACCAGTAGCTGAATCTTGGAACCACCAAAGGGAGGTCATACTTACCAGTTCTTAAATTAATTAGTCAAAGGGCATTTAATACATTATACCCACTACGAATACCCGATTTGCCAATAATTGGATAGGGTATAGGCAGAACCAGGTGGTATGGGAGGAATGGACAAATTTGTAGGGCTTTTCTCTTTGGAGACCTTGGACGCAGTAAGCATTATTTGCTCTTGGATTTTTTTTGTACTATTTAGAAATAACCTGTTCATAAGCAGCACCTGCAGATTAGCATAAAGCTCCTATTTAGAAAGGTGTCTAGACAGAACCTAAAATAAGAATTTATAAATCTTCAACATTCAATGGCAGCAGGCCATAAGATGTTCACAAAAACCAAGACCAGGTGGCTCTTTAATTTTTAGCACTAAACAATTTATTATATAGATTCCCAGGATGAGATCAGGGTTAGCCTGAAGAAGAGAATGATCTGGTAGATATTGTCATGGTCAGGGACATGTGTCAACTTGGCCAGGTGGTGGTACCTGTTTGTCTGGTTGGGCAAGTGCTGGCCTGTCTGTTGCGATAAGGACATTTCATAGAATTAGATCATGATCACGTCAGCTGCATCCACAGCTGATTCCATTTGCAATCAGCCAAACGGGAGTGTCTTCTACAATGAGTGATGCTTAATCTAATCACTGGAAGTCTTTTAAGGAGAATTCAGAAGAGACAGGTTCTCTTTCTGCTTCGGCTGGTGAGCCTCTCCTGTGGAGTTCATCCAGACCCTCCATCGGAGTCGTTGGCTTCACAGCCTGCCCTGCGGATTTTGGACTCTGCATTCCCACGGTCACGTGAGACACTTTTATAAATTTTATATTTGCAAGTATTCCCTGTTGATTCTGTTTCTCTAGAGAACCCTAACTAATACAGATATGTCTTCTTTAGAATGTTACTTTCATTTGTCTATGCATCTGTCATCAAAACATGCATGAACGTATCCATCCATCCATCCATGCATCAAATGCATCCATGTATCCATGCATGTATGCATCCACACATCTACATATCCATCCAGACACCCATTCATACTTCTAGTTTAACTAGTATTTATTGAGTGCTGATTTTGTGCCAGACTTTGCTAAATGCCTGCCACGAATTAATCGCAGACACCACAACTATCCATGAGGTCAATACGTAATATCATCTTCATTTTTCAGATGAGGAAACTAAGGCTTGGAGAGTTTAAGTGACTTATTCAAGCTCACACCAATCATCTGAGAAGAGCGGGGACTCATGTTGATCTCCTAATTCCAAGTCCAGGACTCCTTTCCTACCACTACCAACCTGCTGCCTTGGGTAAGGAGTCTTAATTGCCAAAGTTTAACAAGCATGATGCATGTAAAGGAAAATGAGTCCCCATCCACAGCACGGTCACCTAAGAGAGTGGCTTTTTATTCATTTATTTTCCAAGAGAACATAAATCCTAGAGATATTAAGGTGAACAAAGACACAGACCATCTCCCTTCACATTCTCCCTCCCAAACTTACAGACCAGAGGAGAGACCCGTAATAGACAAGTATATAGTAGCACTTGCATTATTCAATGGCTTAAAAAGCATTGTGCATAGGCCAGAATCCTCAGAAATGTATTATTAGTTCAAAAGTCTACCACCTGCTCTCTTCTGGCTCTGTCCCCGCCTCTATTTGACCACTACCTAGTTCAAGTACGGGTTACTGGTCACCAAGACTGCTGCAACAGTTTTCTCACTGGCTCTCTGAACCCCTCCTTCAGTCTTGTCCACCACCAGAACTGAAATTCCACACTGTGGCCAGAGCGGCCTTCATACACCATTATTTTAATCAGGTCTCTCTTCTGCTTTACTCCTTAAATGGATCCAAGTAGCTTTAAGCTTGAGCCCCAAATCGTTAGGGTGGTATAAAGAGTCCAATGGGACCCATCCCCTGCCCATGTGGCCCCTCAGATGTGCCATGAGATCGCATACCTGCACCTTTCCATCTGCCACTCGCTCTGCTTGAACCACTTAGCTGGCTATCTCCTCCTCCATAGTGCACTAAACAGTCTGTTCTTTTTCAAAGTCTTAGCTAGACCTGGAGAACCATTCACCTGTGTTAGATCATCCCCGAAGCCCTTCTGGCACGTCACTTCTGCCATTATCCTGACACAGTCTGTTTCCTACACTAGGCTCAGAGTTGCCGAGGGTGGGAACAGAGTCCCTGTCTGTGTATCCTCAGTGCCTGCCTGAGCAGAGCGGGGGGCCCACAGGAGGTAATAACGAATGATGGTGGAATGAATGAAGGTAAAACTCCGTGCGGACAGAGAGAGCTTTTCTGGATTTATAACAAAGAGAACCTCTCTGTTTCATCGCTGTTGATGAAGTATTAATGAAATCCAGCTTCCCTGTTTTACAAATAAGGAAACTAAGGCTGGGGGAGGTAAGTGGACTCATCTTATAGTCACTCAACTGGTTGGTGATTTCCTCCCATCCTGTTCATCCTTCACTTGTATTTTCACAAACAGGGGAAGTCCTTGTAGATTTTCCAAGGTCTCTAGAATTTTTGAGATGCACCTTAAAATTATTCATTGGAATTATTACACCAAATCCAAACCCTTGCTGCTTGGAACAAGAACTTATATTTTTGGAGGAAAACCAACTAAATCAACAGGAATGTCTAGTCTGAGATAAGTAGAATTAGAGCCGCCAGCCACCTCTGACTCTGACAATATTTTGATCTTAAGATATCTTATTTTAAGATGTTTTCTGTTTCAAATACTAGTTATAGATGCCTGAATTTCTCCTTCTTTCTTCACCCCCAAAAGTGGCAATCTTAAGAGTCAAACACACTGGCCAACTTAAAGTACAAAAGCCTTTATAGACAGGATGCAAGGATGTGATTTGCTAGGCTTATAATAAACTTGAACTTTGTTTCATTCCAAGTTCTGACCTATACACATTTACTTTGGGTTCAAGGGTATTTCTAATGCTTCCATTTTGCAGGAAACAGGTTTATGGGAAAGCTACAAGAAGATCCCTGAAAATGTACTTGTTTTGTACAAAGCTACTTAATTTCTTTTTGATGAACGCAGCATCCGATATTCGGAATTGTTCAGCTAAATTTCCCTAAATACACATAGGGACTTAAAGGCAGAGTGTGGGAGGCTCTGTGCCATTTAGAAGAAGTGGATTTACTGACCCCTAGGAGAGAAGAGCTTAATGAATCAGAAGTGTCTTGCTTCTCATGCATGAAATAAGACTTCAGACCTCTCCCCCATCCATCAGAACTGAGGAGTACTTGAGTGGTCTGTTACATTTTCTTGTCTGTTTCATCATTGCTTCTGCATTGTTTCCACAACTAGAACATCTGCTCTCCCAAAGGCAGGGGGTATTTGCTTTATCTCTTTGGCGTCTTGATTTACAATGTGTAGAAGAGTGTGAGGTATACAGTAAGTATTTAATGCTTGCATAAATGTTTAGTCCGGTAGCATTTATGCTTACAAAAATAAATGAGTCCCAGCAGGACCTGATTCTTGAGTCTTACCACCTTTGGCATCTCCAGTGCTTCCTGTTTCTCTTCACAAAGCAGGGAATCTCAGTTGGGCCAAGGAAGTCACAAATGAAGTTTGCAACATATACTTTTTAAAGGCAGCTGCATGTTCAGCCTGGTTGTGGGTTGTGGCTCTGTTACTACATTTATTTAAAGCCCAAGGAATAGGCACATTGTGGCAATAGGACACAAGAAGCCAGAAGGCAAACTTCATTTGCAACCTTTATGTTTTTGCTCCCCAGGCCTGAGTTCTGAGCCCAAAGTCACACAGATCAGAGGTCTGGAGACAGAGAGGCATTATATTGGGTCTCCTCCAGGGAGACTGGATTAAACAAGAAAAGCTTTTGAAGCCTGGGGCCATTTTCACCCAAGAAGGCTCAAGGAGCAGGGGACTGTGCAGTCCTTTCTCCTCTTCCCCTGGGTTCTGAACTCGTGCCAGTACCTCCTGAAACCCTTTAGTCTGACTGCTGGCCAAATGAATACACAGCCTTTGTACAATGCAATGCCAGTGGAACTCTGTATCACTAATCTGCATTAAGAAATATGAAGCCCCCAAGTGTTCCATTGGCTGTTAGTGAAATAACCTTGTAATGCCATGTTGGAATGTAAAGTGTTACCTACTGAGTCATTCAAAAGTTTCCCACCCACCCATTAACTGGTAGAAATGTCTTGGCCTGGCTCATAAGGGTTGGTCACAGAGAGGCAATGGGAATGATACAAGAGGTTTGTTTCTCAAACTGTAGGGGCAGCCTTCCCATAGCACTGGCTGGATCCTGCTACCCCAGAGGGCTTCCCTAGGGGTCTATATGAAATCAGAAACAACACCCTCTAGGTACCGTGTACCCGAGCAGGTGGAGCCTCTTGGTTCAGTTCCAGGCAGAATAATTACATTGAATTTACTCAACGCAAGACCTGCTCTCTCCCCCTGCCATCTCAATACTCATCTCCAGCAGCCTACACAGTTAGAGGGATGGGTCATTTGACTAAGGGTAAATCTCCATGGGATCCTGGTGGAGCGGAGGTACCGCCTGGATTCTCACAGCCAATAGGGCTCCAATTGAAGCAGCACAAATAAATGCAAAACTGCAGCTGCCTTTATTGAAAGGTCTCTGGTCTCATGCTGGCTTCCTTATTCCAGGACAGTTTATTGCCAGATTCGCAAGGTTCATGTGGCATAGGTGCATGCAGCCACTGAGCTCCAGGAGCATCGAAACAAGCTTTGCCAAGACAGATTAATCCCCCAAGGGCATATTTCCTGGAATGAGGCCAAAATAAAAAACAGACGTTTAAGAGTACTGAGAAATTTTTGCAGAGTGAATTCAGCAAGCAGAGATCAGAGATTCATGAAAATCTGAACAACCATGGGCAATGAGAACTACTTCCTTTCTCTTTGGTGTCATTATTGCATGGAGGAGCATTATACTAAGTGTTTTTACTGTAAACCTAATTTTATACCTTGACAGTCGTTTAACATAAAAAGCATTCTGAAAAATTGGTTATGCTCAGGGTTGTTGGTTTTGAATTCTTTTAAATTTTTGCAAGCTTATATATCTATAATTTAAACAAAACCAATGGTGGTGGGGGTGGGAGACCCAAGTCAGGTCAAGGATTTTAGTCCTGAATAGACTCTGGGTGGTAGTAGAGTTGGGCGCGAGTGAGGAGGGCATCGGGTTGAAGTCAGGGCCTAGAAAACTAGTTTATATCTTAGAAGCTGCTAAGTCAGAGGCTAAAAGTTCCATGTTTACAGAGGACAGGAAGAAGCTGGAGATAAGGACTCGAAGTGGTTAGGCAAGAATTTCAAGTGAGGACTAAGAGTTGTAAAATTCAGGATTATAAATAGATTATAAACAGAGGAATAATGAACAGATTGGAATCCTCATAAATTGCTAGTGAGAATATAAAACGGTACAGCCACTTTGCCAAATGGTCTGGTGGTTCCTTAAAATGTTAAATCTAGATTTTACCATGTGACCCAGCAATTCCACTCCTTGGTATCAACCCAGGAGAAATGAAAAGTTGTCCACACAAAAATGTGTACACGAATGCTCATACCAGCAGTATACATAATAACCAAAAGATGGAAACAACCCAAATGCCCCATCAATGAATGAATGGACAAACAAAAGGTGGTCTAGCCCCATAATGGAATATTATTTGGTCATAAAATGGAATGAAGTACTGATACATGCTACAATGTGGATAAACCTCAGAAACATTATGTTCGGTGAAAAAAGTCAGATAAAAAATTGTATGATTTTTACATATTTTTATACAATATAAAATAGTGTATGATTTCACTTATATGAAATGCCCAGAGTAGGCCAATCTAGAGAGACAGATGTAGCTCAGTGGTTGTTGGAGCTGGGAGTAAGAATGGAGAATAAGTTGGTATGAGGTTTCTTTTGGGGTGAGGGCAATGTCCTAAAATCAGAGACTGAGGTTGCACAACTCTGTAAATATATTGAAAATCACTGAATTATACACTTAAAGCTAGCGAATTTTATGTTAGGCAAATTATTTCTCAATAAAGCTTTCTGAAAACACAACAAAAGCACAGAGATGAGGGGACACAGCTAACAAACCCTGGGGTGTAAGCCTGACTCTGAGGGAGAGGGCCCTGAGCAGGCCTTCAGGGCATACTCAGGAAACTGATTTGAGGGTTAGTTTGGTCCCAGCCATCTGGCTACAGTTACCAGGGCTCACAGGGTCCCCCACTTTACACAGAAAATTTCCCAAACTGAGTTCTGATGGATATTACTATGAGGTTCAGTTAAAAAAAAAAAGGTGGGGCTAGGAGGTTGGTTTTGTGGTTGAATAAATTTAGAAAACTATTTTAAGTAAACTTGTATACTGAAGAACTTCTTAGAGCCTCTGAGATGAGAATATGCCTTGTGAATCTGTTGTATAATATAGCATACTTGTTATATAATTGTTGTATAACCATTCCTCCTTTCTTCCTTCCAGCTCTAGGCAACCACTGAGCTACTTTTGGTCTCTCTAGATTTGCCTATTCTGGGCATTTCATATAAGTGGAATCATACGATATGGGGTCTTTGGGGTCTGGCTTTTTTCACTGAGCAGAATTTTTGAGGTTCATCTACATTGTAACACCTATTAGTACTTCATTCCGTTTTCTGACCAAATAATATTCCATTATATGGATATACCATCCATTGATGGGCACTTGGGCTGTTTCCACTTTTTGGCTGTTATGTAAAATGCTGCTGTGAATGTTTGCGTACACATTCAAAAGTTAAAAGGGCAATGCATGAAAACCAGGTAAATCTGGCTCCTGGGGCAGAATGAAGATGATGGGGGAGAATGGAAGGAGGATGCGTTTGGAGATGCTATGCAGAGAGCTCCAACTTTTGGGGTAATTTTATTTCTTAAGCCTGGAGGTGGATATGCCAGTGTTTTATTTTATTTTATTCTTTATATCTTTTTGATGTATGCAAAGCTTCAGTACTTTATTTTTACTGTCTTCTTCTCACCCTGGGCTCCAGTGTCCAAATTTTCCTTCCATAAGGAAGTGTCTTGGTCGTGCTCCCATGGATATTATGTATAATGCAACCACAATAATAATAGCAATTACCCTGTGCCAGGCACTGCTCTAGCACTTTACATACATGAATTTGTTGAATTCTGACAACAACATGAGGTAGCTTCTATTATCATCCCATTTTAGAGATAGTAAAACTGAGGTACAGGGAGGTTATGCAACTTAACCCAATGTCACACAGTTACTTAGTGGTGGGGCTGAGATTCAAACCTAGAGTTTGTTTCCAAGCACTAGATTAGGCAGTATTCCACATGGACACACGATCACAAGCATGTTTATGAAAAGGAAATAAGTAGGAGTTCACCAGGTGGACAAACTGGGAGTGGCATTCTATGCAAAGGGAGTGCTGGAGGGTAAAATAGGAAGTTCAAAACTTTACAAGGGAAGGGGGTCTTCAGGAGATGAACATAGAACAGGAAGGAGGTGGGTATGAAAGTTTCCCAGATGCCACATTAACAAGTTTGAATTGTGTTCTGAGAGCAAGTAGGCATCAGCAAGGGGTTTTAAGCATAATATAATGATAAAATTTGCATTTCAAAAGCATAATGTTGGTAGCCATGTGGAAATACGGAAACAAAACTAAAGATAGGGAGTGGAGAAACTCTTGTAATAACTGGGTGGGAAAACCAGCACAGATAAGAGGGTGGAGAGGAAAGGACAGATCTGATTTGTTATTCAGGGGATGGTGCTTGTGAGACTTAGAGTGTGAAAGAACAAGGAACTGAGGGCTTGGCCACGCTTCTGGCTCAGGTATTTGGGGTGCGGGTAGGGAGCCAGCCAGGAGATAAACCCAGGAAGAGGATGAGTTCGCCATGATAGGTTTGGGTCAGTGTGGTACAAATGTTAACTATTTAAGCCAGGAATTCAGAAGAGATGATGATGGAAGTATCACGTGAGCCATTATTCGCAAAGTGCAGTCTGGGGGACACCTGACTGAGAATCCCTTGGGATATGGGTTAAAATACATGAGCCCTGTCCTGGAGCTACTGAGTCAGAATCCCTGGCCCAAGGTCAGGGAATCTTCATTTTTAACAAGTTCCCCAGATGACTCTTGTGGGTGCCACAGGAGGGCCCCATGCAGGTATAACCTGGGCCCCAGGAGCCACTAGTGTTTGGCTGTACCTGGCAGAAAGGCTTGCCTAATGCTGACTGTAGGGAAGTTCTCACTGGGCTGGGAGGACCCTATAAGCTGGAGGCCCTGACGCTTGGGGCAGATACACCCCATTTGACAGGCTTCACATTTACGCAAGACACAGTCATCATTTTAATCTTCAGGCAGTTGTGGGTGCACTTTTGTCCTGATTGGACAGCTTGCCCTGTTTCTCCTGTGTCCGCCACTTAACAAATACATTAAAGCACCACTTGTAAGGTCTCTAAACTGATCCACAACACTTTCCCACAGTTGTCAGAGATGAGTTGACAACTAAATATGCTCCGATGTGTTATGCAATCAAGTATTGGGCTTGTTGACTATTAAAAGCCACACTTATCTCTTGCTTGCAACAGGAATCTGTAGAAGGCCTGGCCATATGGACAATGGGAAAAGAATGAAAGCTTTTTCATTATTGCAAGTGGTTGGAAAATAAACACTGGGCATTCCTTGCACTTAGTAGGTGTTCAATAAACACCAGCAGAATTAGGTTGAAACTGTCCATGCCTTGTTCCACCACTGGTGGCACTGAGGAAAAATACATTTTGCTGAACATCTATAGCTATTTCAGAGACTGGAAACTGGATGGATGAAAAATCTGTCAGAGAATCAGAGGATTTGAGGATCAGCTTAGGACATCACTGAGAATCCACGGAGAGAGGGCTCAGGAGTTATTACTATCTTGAAGAGACTACAGGTCTTTCAGGGCCAATCTTTTGGTTTGCTGAGATCTATGTAGTCAAATTTACCAAGGTGAATCAAGTTATAAAACATCCACGACTTTAGAACTAGTATCAATTACCCAGACAATCAAAGCCAGCATATTTTTTCTGCACACCAATTTTTTTTTTTAGATGGGTTTTCCTCAACTTCCCTTATTGTTGTAACTTGGTCTCAGGTGCTTTGATTCCTGGGCAATTGCTCACAACTAATTCAATCTTTTCCAAATCAGAAGTTAGTAGCATGGATACTCCAAATTAGCTGGAAGATTTCAATCTATTTGCCAAACAAATAGAATGGCAGCCCTGTATACCCAAAGGAGCTGACGGTCACCTAATAAAAGATTAAGACACTAACACTTATCTGGTAAGTAATTCCGTGCCTTTGTCAGACCCAGCCCCAGCGGAAGGCAAATCAAGTCTCTAGGGCTCCTGGATTTTGCAAAGGCTTTCCCTTTGGAGAGCCACTTTTCTTCACCAAGGGGGTTTTTCTGAATATTTCAACACCGGCAAACTGTGATTTTTCCAGTCATGGTACTGGCAGTAATTGCAGCGCCGGCAGTTTCACGTTTCCTGTCACATGACCACCCCATAGCTGATTGGTCCAGAGGTGAGCACGTGAACACAAAGCAGCCAATCATGTCAGTGTTGTGAACAAGCCTGTCAATATTGTTTCCTTCCTTCCTACTCCTCATCCTGGGTCTGTAATGTCTTTCCCAGCATCCTCAAATGCCTTTTCTGATCATCCCATTTCTTATCAGCTGTGCCATTAGCCGGAAGTTACTGATAAACCTTAGAATTGGGGGCTCGAGAGCCGACTCAAAGAGTCAGCCCCGCCTCTGCATCAGCTGATTGGACCAGTGAAGGGCACGTGACCCCAGGGCTGCCCACTTATTGGCTGACCAGCATCATGCGCCGCAATGCGGATGGTGGAGAGTGTGGGTCCGGAAGTGGCTGCGCCAGAGGCAGGCAAGCTGTCACCCGGCTCCGAGAGGGCAGGCGGCTAGTGGGCGCCCAGACGGACCCAGAGGAGCTGAGGCCGTGAGGACCGCAGGGAGCGCTTTCACTGCTGTTCCTGAAGGGCCAACGTGACATCCCAGAAACCAAAACTGCCCCCATGCTGGCCAGCCTTCCTGTTAGGAGGTCTGGCTGTCCCGCTCCTGCTCACCCATTACCTGAGGCGACGTATGCGGTCCATACTGAATCTCCTTCAGCGTCCCCACTATCCTTTCCCCCCTCCTCCAGCATGACCCCTCTGCCCTTTCACATCCCCTCGTTCTCCATCATCATCATCCTCACTGTCCTTCAGTGGGTGCTTAGTTTGTGCCAGGCATTGTCCACAGTACTTGTTATTCACGGACACTTCTAATCCTCACCACAGCCCTGTCGGAGAAGTATAACTATTGACCCCATTTTTAATATGAAGAACAGAGAGACTAACTGGCCCCAGTTTACACAGTTCTAGGTGATGGGGTCAGCCTTTGGCCCAAGGCTGTCTGTCTCCCAAGTCTGTGCATTCTCGTGACTAGCTTAGGTCCAGATCCTATCAGAGCTTTCCTCTTATGTATCTAAGGACTATAGAGATCGTTAACTCCAGTTATTCTCAAACTTCGGGTCTTCACAGACCAAATAACAATAAACAGGGAGCAAGGACATAGGGTTGCCAGCTCCTAATTTCCTCAAGTAAAGATACGAAGAAGGAAAAATGAAGTATGGCCTTTACCATCACAAAAGAAAGGCCATTCAATACAAAAAGAATAGACAGGACATAACCTTAAAGTAGAGCCCTTTGAGCAGAATAAACCAGGCCTTATGAAAAACTCACTAGACTGCTTTTTTTTTTTCCCTAACTCTGCTGTATGGCAGTTAAAATATGGCCCTGAACCAGCCCTGGCTCTCGGCCTGGTGGGCGTCACTGGTTCTCTTCCAATGGCCCATGTCACCTATGAGGAAACAGGCCTGGAGAGAATGAGTGACGTCGTCAAGGTCACACAAGGAGCTGCAAGCAGATCTGGAATTCGAATTCAGGCCATTTGATCCCTGCGACTGAACAGCTTTATTTCTTGGGGAGCTCTCACCCCCAAGTGGTAGCTTCCTGAGCCCTCAGTGGCAATGGATTGAAGGTCCTGGCCTTGGGGATTTATAGTGTTCTTCTGCTGCTAGCCTGTGTCAATTCTCACAACAGCCCTACAAAGCAGATAATTCTGCTCTCATTTTAAAGATGAAACAGCTGTAGTTCAGAGAGGTTATTTGCCACTTGTTCCAAATCACACTAGCAGTTATTTGAAGGCAACCTTCCTAGGTGCTAGTGTTACCCACTCTGAGGGTGGAAGCTGGCTTTCCTGAAGGATGGACCATGAGGCCTGTCTTTCTGGGGAGGAGGATGGCACTAACTCATTCCCATCCGGATATTTCTTTTCCTCTATTTAGAAGGGGGAAAAGCTCTCTGGTTGTTGAACATGCATTTACTGTCTAATACCTATGTAATAGATATGTTTCCTTCCTTTACCTCCAGTCCTAGAAGAGACCACCGTAACCACCCTGTTTCCCTGACATCCTCACCCTATGTCCAACTCAGCTTATTTGAATATGGAATCCAAGGGACTTGAACAAATCAAATCCCTTTTGAAGCTTCAAGAGGAAGTTAATAGCAAGTGCTCGAGCTAAAAGATCATGTATCTTTGGCCCACATCTCATTGTATCTGAAGCATCCATTTTGGGCCGTGGAAAAAAGCAGAAGAGACAGAGAGGACTTGAGAGAAGGGAGAAGCAAGAAGAAAGAAGAGAGAAAGCGTCCCAATTCCCTGCACTCATGAGATTTGGATGCTCTTATAAGCCCTGCTTTTATCTTGAGCTGGTTTGAGTGGGTCTCTTTTCTGTGCAACAAGAAGGTCTTAATCAGAATAGGCTGCTCTGGGCCTTACACTGATCTAGATGCTGGAATCTGGAGAATTAGGGATCAGTCTTTGATGTCAAGAACCTCCTGGCCCAGCATGGAGCAGAAGACATTTCCTCCCTGTCTTGTGCCCTCACAAGTCCACATGCCACTTTGTGTCCCTGATACACTTTTTGTGCTGAAGATGGAGCCTCCAAGACTTTCCCCCAAATATTCTGCCCAAGAAATAAGGCATGGCTCTGTGTCTAGACAGAACAAAAAATCAAATGAAGCCTAACTGAGAAAGCATTTTAAAATTCTATCACCATTACCAGTGATAAAGTTTGAATTTATCAGAATGGTCAGGTCATCCTAGGAGCTCTTAAGAAACACTACTCTTCGCTGAGCATCTCAGGGTCAAATGAGGGACAAGAAGCAGCAATAAGAAGGATGCTGTTTGCCTGCCTCTTAAGAGGTTGGATGGCTCCTGAAGAAAACACATTATTGGTGTTTGCAGCTGAGCTGAGCTGAGCTGGTCTATTTACTTCTTGAATTTTGCTGTTGGTATATCATTTTGGTGCTTGGTGTAATGGGATGATAAAATGGAACTTGTCCTATTGTGGGGTCACTACTGAAAACAGCTGGTAATAAATCCTCCACATTCAAAAGGAGGAGCTGGATCTTCTATGCAGAACTTTTTTTTCAAAGGGGACAGGCTATCACCCACCTCCCAGGTTTCTTCAGGGGAGACTGGCATTGTTCTATGTTGATCCATGGCTGTTGAACTTGACAATAAGAGAGGATTCTTTGTTTCACAAGAGTGGCACTGGGACCTGGGGAGACCTCAGTTCCTCCTCAACATTCAGGGTTGGCAGCTTTTACATCAGTCCAAGCTGAATCTACAGTCATTTGTGCCCTTCCAGTGGAGGGGGTTTAGGAAGCTAAAACTATTATTAGTGCACATGGTCATTTCCTATTGTGATGTCAGCCAGTCACTGACCATTTAGTGCATGCCAGGCTCCGTTGCAGGAACTGGAAATACAATCATTAATAAGACACACGCAGCCATTCCAACCTTTGTGGAGCTCAAGTTAAGGGCAGAGGTTGAAAACTGGTGGTGTAGAGGGAGGAGAGAGTTACAATGCCCTGAAGTCCTTTTTTTTTTTTTTTAAATTTGGTCCTCATGATGCTTTTCAAGTTTTTGCACAAATTCAGAGTTCTAGTTTTCTCTTGAAAACCTGGGAGATCTGGTACCGGATCACATTGTGCCCTCACGGCTATGGTCAGTTGGTGCCGAGAAATGGTTGCCTCCTTAGGTTGGGAAAACTCCCTTCTTCTTGGTCCTCACTGAGGCCACCTGTCAAAATTGCCCTCTTTGTCTCCTGGGGGAAAAATATTTCTGCATATCCTAGTATCTATTAAAAGTGGGAAAACAAAATATAGACCAACGGGGCCATATTTGTCAAGAAAAATGAGAGAGACCAAATTGCTTCATGAAGGTAAGACTATCATTTATATTTAATGTGGAAAAAAAACAGCATCTGTGTCCACCTCCTGGACACCTGACCATTTACTCTTTTATATCATGTATCTTGCAACTTTGAGCATTTAAGTTTTTGCTCTCTGGTTCAGTGATTTCAAAGATTTTCCCTCTGAGGGGTCCCCACTTAGATAGTTGGTGAACACAGAAGAAGCTTTAAAAAAATAGCTTTCATTTAATTAATGCACAGAGGGTGATCCATTGGTCAATGCAGGCACCTCCCATATTGTTCCAGTTTCAGACTGAAGGCTGGAGCTCCAGCTGTTGGGGCTAATTTAAGTTTCACATTGCTTTTTTTTCATATCATCTCTTTCCTGAAGTCTTCTAAAATCCTACCTTGATTATTTGCCCATAGTATTTCGATTTTGTTGGTCTTTGGACAGATTCCTTTTTTTTTCCTTCTTGGCGCTATTTCATCTATAGCTTTTATTTTGCTGTGTGGATTATTTTACTTGCAGATTGATGTAGCCCTAAGAAACTCCCATCCCCACCTGCTGTTCTTGGGCACAGACTGGATTCTTTCAGCTTCCAAATGGTCTTCCACTTATTGCTTTCTGACTTTGGTGACAAACTGCCCTTTAAGATAAGCCATATTGGCCATTCAAGGGGACTTGGGGACTAAGAGCTTCCTATTAGAATCAGGAATCTGGACTTCAGAACCAAATGGACTACTGATGCTCATCTAATGTCATCCCCTTTTCTCAGGGATGGGGAAACAGGTCAAAAGAAGAGGTGAAAAAGGGCTGTATGTAATTATAGGAGGGATTATAAGAGGGCTGTGGTAATTATAAGAGGGAGACGTGAATGCAGATACTTTCATGCAATTACTTATTTGGCTATGAGTTACTACCAATTTGGGCAAAACAACACAGACATTGAGAAAAATATCCTGTAGGAAAAAAATGTTTTGGCCTTTTATGGATAAGTTAAAGAGTAATAGGAAATGCCACTCTCGGTTGGCTTGAGATTGAAACGTGAGTCTCCATAGAAAAAAATTAATTTTCATGTACCTGTGAATTAGTGATATGCTGTAAATATTTAACAACTATCACCCCATTCCCAAATGCCTTGACTTGCAGCATTTGCCAATTTCCATGGTGTAAATACTCCCACCATGCCTGATTTCAAGCTTGCAGCATAACGTGATGGAATGCAGAGCTGGGAAGCAGTGTGCACGGTGGCTTTCCGACCCACCACAAGCTGCTGCCAGTCCACTGCTGATGTTGTGAATGCACACATACGTAATTGTTTCTGCACATGTATTGTCCAGCACCCACCTAAATGTTGATTTCAAGGCAACTTTCCAGTTCAGTAGATACAATGCCCCAGAAGAAGAGGCAAGCCCATTGCCCACAACACAACATTGTACAAAAGCCAGGGTCAGCTGGCTAGTCAGCCAGCAAACACTGATAGATCACCTACTATGTGTCTGACCTTGCATAAGGCACTGAAGATTCAGTAATAAACCAGACAGATATGGTCCTTGACAGGCTGGGAGCTTGCTATCAAGCAGAATTCAAAAGAATTGTTAATCTGATGGCTGAATTATCTATCCTTTTATCACTAGCCAGCTTAATAAAATAAAGGAAATACTAAAATGCTCTTGGAATTGCTTTTTTCCCCATTGAGGACTTACAGCCCCAACTTTCCTACAGGCCATTTTCATCCTAAAGGATGTCAGAAAATATTCCCAAAACATCAGATTCAATGTAGTTTCCAAAGGGAAGCTATTTCCTGTATCACTATTAGGAGTGGAGAGATTTCCCACCAACTTGAACGATACACTGAAGAACCACAGTTGCACATGTATTGTCCAGCATGGAGATGACTTTTTTATATCTTCTTGGCAGATGCGTCAATGCCAAACCACTATTACTGCATTTGCTAAATTCTCATTGCTTTATACTGGTACACCTGGCCAAATCTGCAAAAGCAGATAAAGCAAGCCCAAGTTTCCCTTGCATTCTAGTTTGTTAGCTGCCAGAATGCAATATACCAGAAACAGAATGACTTTTAAAAAGGGGAACTTAATAAATTGCTAGTTCATAGTTCTAAGGCTGTGAAAATGTCCCAATTAAAACAAGTCTATAGAAATGTCCAATCTAAGGCATCCAGGGAAAGAGACCTTGGCTCAAGAAGACCAATGAAGTTCAGGGTTTTTCTCTCAAGTGGAAGGGCACAGGGCGAACACAGAGTTTTGCTCTCATCTGGAAGGGCATGTGGCAAGCACAGGGTCATCTGATAGCTTCTTCTCCTGGCTTCCTGTTTCATGAAGCTCCCTGGGAGGCATTTTCCTTCTTCATCTCCAAAGGTCACTGGCAGGTTGACTCTGCTTCTTGTGGCTATGCCGTTCTCCTCTGCTCTCTCTGAATCTCTCTTTTCTCCAAAATGTCTCTTCTTTTATAGGATTCCAGTAAACTAATCAAGACCCACCCAAATGGATGGAGACATGCCTCCACCTAATCCAGCTTAACAACCATCCTTGATTAAATCACACCTCCAGGGAGATGATCTAATTGCAATTTCAAACATACAATACTGAATAGGGATTAGAAGAAACAGCTGCCTTAACAAATGGGATTAGGATTTAAACATGGTGTTTCTAGGGTACATACATCATTTCAAATCAGCACACTGTATATAAAACTTTGTACAGTGCAGACTTGCTGGGCCAGCTTTGTGTCCCATTCGATTGCTAATTGGAAAGGGAATTTCCATCCTTGGGTTAAAGACTCGGTGAAATTGCCCTCTCCACTTATGACAGCAGGTCAGAGACATAATCCCAGAACTCTTCAGAGAGCTGTTTTTGATACTCTCTCTGTTGCTGTGACTATAACTGTTAAAATCTTATTCTTTGGAATAAATGTAACCCCTAAAAAATGCTAAGGAGTTCTCACTGTAGTAGGATAGGGAAAGGGAACCCTGTTCTTTCCTATTAGATATATTCAAAGGGGAGCAATTTGATCTGTGCAGTTGTGGCCTGGTTTGTGACTCATTGCTGACGTACAAATAATTGCTAACGATGATCTCTTATCATATCTGAGGCTTAGCTAGAGGGCTTGAGAAAGCAAGAGGGGGTTTCCAGCAGATGAGTCAATTTAGACAAGAAACAGCAGTTTTAATCTAATTTTAGGGGATTACCTGCACATGAAAGCATAGATGCCAATACCCGGATCTTCTGGAGAGCTGGAGTGCCAGATTAATATTTCTAAGATGCTTTCCTCTGAATTGCCTCCGTCTCCTTCGGATCCTATCTGTTACGAGTTTGAGGGGTGGTGGTGGTGGCGGAGATTTGGCTGTTAAAAGTTTCGAAAGGGTAACGTGTTTGGGTCAGTTTATATTTCCAGACTCTTCTCAATTTGGCTTGAAGGAGAGGAAATGAAAAGTGGGATTTGGGACATTCCCCTGGGAAAGATGCTCCATCCCCCCATCATCAGGCAGCTAAACCCACGTGGGTGTGTATCCCTAGGCCAACCGGATTCAGCTGTGAATTGACATTAAGTTCATCTGCCTGGATAACAGAGGGTGTGCAGTCCAAGCCCCCACCTTTCCCCAGGCTTCCTCCTCTTTCCTCCTGTATCTGTGAGGCTGTGGCTGAAGGAAAACTGGGGAAGTCTTGCTTTCTTGAATGCTTACTGTATGTCACTACCATTTCCAGTCGACACCGCAGCATGTTTAGTCTTCACAAAAATCCATTGATCTGGGCATCATCATCCCCATTTCCAGAGAAGAAGCAGCCGAGGTTCAGAGAGAACTGATTTCTCCAGGGTTCCTCAGCTAGGAAGGGGCAGTGCCAGGACATGAACCCAGGTCTGACTGGCCCCAATACCCTTGGCTCCTAATTATTCCTTTATATTCTTTTGTCCCCAGAAGCTTGAGTTTGGCCTTTAAGCAGCAGTCGTTGCCCCTGGTTGAACGTTTGAATCACAGAGGGAAGCCTTTTATCAATGTCTGGGACCTACTGCAGACTCACTAAGCTGAAATTTCTGTAAGTAAGGCCCAGGCATTGGAATTTAAACAAATTATACGAACACCAGCTGTTTGGCCCATCCTGACAGCCAGTGGTCCTGCCTGGTGGCTCTGAGGGGTTGTTTGGATTTGAATTACCCCTATTCAACAGCAGCCACGCCCTCTCTCCTAGAGGTTGTAAGGCTGAGGTCACAGATTGGTGGCCAAGGATTGGCCCTGGCCGGCTGACATGCTGAGTGCCACTTTCACAGGGTTGCAAGTGGTTTTACGTTAATCACCAAGATTTAAGAATCAGGCAAATTGCACATAAAAATCTGTAAGTCCCGCCTCTCTTGGAAAGCCAGAAGACGCGCCAAGCGTGGGTCTGTGGTCCTGGGGTCCCTGACAGCTGGGGTTGGGGTCCCTGACAGCTGCGGTTGGGGTCCCTGACAGGTGGGGTTGAGAAGTAGCTGTCCCAGCCCAGCTGGGTCCTTTTGCTGGCCGCTTGGCTCGCTCATTTCTAGTCCTGGATTGGCCCCAAGGTCATGTGATGTGATGACCCCTCCTGAGCATTAAGTTAGAGAATATATTTTTAAAGGGTTAAAACATTGCCTGCCCCATGATAAATACTCTATAAAGAGAAATTCTTCTTACAAGTATTTTATGATTACCATTATTCTCTTTTGCCTGCTGCCTCCCTTGGGATACTCATGCTCAGTCACGCATGGAGGGATTCCTGGAGCTCTCTCCCCCACCTTTTGCTCTCTCCTCTCCAACTTTGACCATGTCCCCGGCTCCTCCAGAGCCAGCTCGCACACAACAACCACCAGAGCTTTCCACAGAAGACACAGGGAGAGGTTTCCCTGGCAACCCCCAAGTTGAGGCTTGAGCTTGACGCACTTTGCAGTTGAAAATCAGAGCTGCTGGTTGCAGGAAGGCGAGGCAGGTGTGCGGAGGGGAGAGAACCGAGCCAGGCCGCAGGAAGCTGCTGCCCTCTTCCCCGCAGGCGGCTCCCGGCCCGCCTGACTCGCCCGCTCTCAGCACGGCCTTGCAAGCTGCGGGGCAGCGGGCTGCTGCCACCAGGACTCCCAACCCTCTCTTCTGACCCTTCTGTAACGGAAAGGACCCACCCAGGACCCCTTCCCAGGTGATCTGTTAGCAGTGTACCGAAGATGTGGCACAGAGAGAAATGCTGCTGGTTTTGGTAATCCCCTGCTCTGCCTCTTGGACTAAAAGCATGCTGAGCCATTTGTATTAGAAAGAGTAAATTGTATTTTAGTAACACCAAGGTATTAATGCAGATTTTTCAGCTTTGAACCATGTCCTGAAAGTCTCGGCCAAGGGCACTCAGATAAATTGGTGGCATTACAAAATAATAATAAAAATAGAAAGAGAAAAAAATAGAGAACACTGTTTAATGTTCTCTCTTACTGTTACAGGCACAGTACACGGCGTTGGGCTGCTTTACCACCCCCCATAGGACAAAAGAAGTATGAGAAGGAGCACAGGTAGCCATTAATTCTTTTCCTAATCCCTTGGGGCACTATACACGTACCATCTTCCTTCGGTAACTACCCATCCTGTGATGGGCTTGCTGTTTCTGCTGGGGTTGAGCCTGAAGACCAGGCTGGGAAGCTTAGATGCCTCAAACCTGAGAGCCCCTTCGCCTGACATCCCCCGCCAGCTGACTCACGGACAGCTCAACTCAGACAGCTAAGAACATGTCAGAGGCCTTGACCTAGAAAGGAATGAACACTCTGAGCAGATAACGCTACACAGTTGCTATAGTGGTGCTTTGTTATTTGTAACCACCCAACCAACAATTATTTATTGAGTGCTTTTGCACAAGGCACTGTGTGCACACAAATTGCACGGAGCTTAGCATCTTTACAGAATATTAGATGGGTGCCGAGGCTAGCTGCATAAATAGAGATGTCCCAAATCCTCTACAGGGGCTTAATTTGATTCCTCCCATTCTGTAGAGCTGTGCAAAGTTTTACAAGGAGAACGACACATCGGTAATTGCTCCTTCTGGTAAGGAAGAGGAGCAGGCAAATAATTTTCACATTGATCAGTGATGTTGCACCCTAATTAGAAGTGTAGGCAAAATCTGTGTTGTGTGTGTTCAGCATAGACGTGGCTTGGCGAATACTGACTTGATGATGGTTCAGATGTTGATTTTCAAGGGGCAGAAGAGTGACAGATCTCCAGATTTTCTGTTCAATATTCACAATATATATATAATGTAAACGTACATGCAGACTTATGTTTAGCTATTTGCATTTCCGTTTATAACCAGCATAATTGTAGGACAAAATAATAGAAATGTGAACAAAGCAGAAAAGAAAAGGGGAAATGCTTCACAAGGATAAAGTGGATTAGGAGGAAGAAAGGATGGTGTTTGTTAAGAGGAGGTGCTGGAAAGAGAGGACATATCCTGGAAGAGAGCTGGGGAGAGGTTGGTTCAAGAGATTCGGGCGTGGGAATCACCTTAAGAAGAAACATCCATCCCCTCGCGTTAGGGGTCTGTTTGGTGGGGAATTTCAGTGTGACCCCGAAGGTTGTGTCTGAATAAGCAGGAGTGGAGGGTGAGGTAGATAGAGACTGGGGATAGGACTCCCATCCCCAACAAAGCCCCTGTGTCCATCAGAGCCCAGGACCCACCAAACTCCTTGGTCTCTCGCCAAGCATTTTATGTATGAGCTGCACATTGCGATGGCAATATTGGCTGATGTTTATCTAGAAGTCAGCATGTGACAAATGCTTCACATTCATTATCTCATTTCATACTAAGAGCAAAGCCTCAATGAGGGAGGCGACTCAGGATCCCTTCACTGTGGATAAGGAAATGGGAGTCTAAAGAGGTGACGGGAGCTGCCCGAGGTCACAACGCTTCTAAGTGGTGGTGAACTCAATGGCCAGATGTCAAAATGCGTGGTCCCCATTTCCCCCGCCTTCCACCTCCTCTCCTGCTTCTGCGCCTCTGCCCAGCTTGTTCTAGCTGCGGGGAAGTCACCCACCCTGCAGATGGTCACCTGCTCTCCACCAGGACCCAGCCCCACAGTACCTCCTCTCTGGGGTCCTCTCCAGCTCGTCCCCACTCATCTGAGGTTCTCTCCACTTGGCCACAGTGGAAACAGCTCAACATTGAAAAACAACAGCCACCGCTCCCTTCCACCATCATCGTGGATGGAATGGGAACTGAAGAAGCCACAGGAAACAAAGTAGCCTTGTGGGGTGCCCCACCTCCTGTGCTCTGCTTTCTGCTGGGCAATAACCTTGTCTGTGGGCTTTGATAATTGAACATACTAAGGACAGCATTCTCCTTTCTCCTTCATTATTGTTAAAAAAAAAAAAATCTGTTCATGTTTTGGCTGCTGCTAATTAAATTATTGATAAAAAAAAAATCCAAAAATGTCCCTAGCTTAAATTAGATACCCCTTCAAGCAGGAAGAGTAAGTTGTAGTCACCACTGGCTCTGGCACATTAGAAAACACAAAATAGAAAATGAAGAAATCTATCCACTCTGTTCTGGCACATTATCCTAATGGAAGCATGCCAGTCTTTTTCCTGGGTTTTGCATCTGCTGATCCCTCCACCTGGAAGCTGTACCCCCGGTCTTTACCTGGCCAGCTTCCTGACCTTCAGCCTTAGATCAAACGGCACCTCACTGATAGTCTTTTTTATTACACTGGCTAATGCCTTTTCCCCTTCTTGCTTTCTGTCACAGTGCCTGTTTCATTTTCTTCCAAGAAGTTATCCCTTTCTGGAATCTTCTTATTCATTTCTTCCCTTGTTTCTTGTGCCCTCTCCACCAAATGTAAATTCCGTAAGGATAGCTAACTAGCTTGTCCTTTTCACCTCTGTATTCCCAGAACCTGGAAACAGGTTACCTGTCACAGAATGGATGGCATGCATTGAAGGAGAAAAGCTCCCTCTATGGACTAGATGTGTTCCAGAGCAGATGTATATACGTAGGAACTCTGCAAACAGAACCGTGAACTAAAATAATAGCAGGATGGACTTCCATTTCTCTTCTACTACAAAGCATCTAGAAAGGTTGGATAAGACATAACAAACATCTTTTCAGATGCTTAGTTGAGCCTGCAAAAAAGTAAGGGAATTTCCAAGGACCAGAAGCAAGGCAGAAGCTGAGACCCAGAGTAGTGAGCAGGTCCTGAGACTGGGGCTGTTGAGGATGTTGGTAATCTTGGTACCCAAAGGCTTGCTTTTTCGTGGAAACAGGAGACAAAGCTTGGATCTGCCCAAGGTGGGAAGATGCACCTGAGGTCACTGCTCAAAGCCATGGGATCCTTGAAGGATGAAGCCCTCAGAGATGAAGGGTCATGGAGGAAAACAAATCTACCTGTTGTCAAAGGGAGATGGCCAGCACCTTGGCTGGCTTGACCTTGGCTCTGGGGGGATAGAAATGGCTGTGTCCAGAATTCCTAGCAACAATCCATCTTCTCACAGGTCTGGGATTCAAATGCACGTTATCCATGTGGTCCAGGAAATGTCAAGATGAGAAATTAACACAAGGAAGTCTTTGGTTGCCCTGGTTTTTACGGCAGGTGTGAATAAGGGGAACCTCAGCCAAGCCTGCTTTTCACAAAATTTGATCTTTTATTTGGGAAGGACCTTCACCTCCAGGGACTTAAACCTACGTGCCATCGGCCAGAACTGTTTCCCATGCAGCCCTGCTTCAGCTGCAAGGGAGGCTGGTGTCAGGTTGAGTATTTTTTGCAGGCACACTGCTGAGGCAATAATCCTAGTTTCTGTTAATGAGAAAGAAGGGAGAACGGGCATCGGGTAAATAGCAGTGTTGCCAGACACTAGGTGTAAGGTTTAGAAAGACAGACACTAAAATGACATGATGATATGATTATCTACATAGAAAATTTCGAAGACTCTATAGAAAAATTATTAGAATTAATAAGCAAGATCAGCATGCACACTCTTTTATAAGATCAGTGTACAGAATTTAATTGAATTCTTATAGATGGGCAACCATTTACGATAGCAAAAAGAAAACCACTAAAGTATCTACGCATAAATGAAATAAAATATATGTAAGGCAGTTATGGATAAAACTTTAAAATGATTCAAAGATATAAAATTAGACAGATAAATGGAAAGTACAATCCTGTTCATGGATGAGAAAAATCAATAGCATAAAGATATAAGAGGCTGATACGGTCAAACTCAACAATTCCACCCATGTAATGCCCTAGAGAACTCCCATATTTGTACTATAGATGTATGAAAAAATGTTCATAGCAAGGTTGCTTTAAGAGAGAAAAATAGAAAACAGCCTAATATCTATCATTAACAGATTATAAGGAAACTTGGTATATTCAGCCAATGGAATAACCTAAGGCAGTGAGAATGAATGAACTGCACTGATTGTGCTGAGAAGGAGGGAATCTAGAATAGAAGGTTGAGCTGTAAACCAAGTCACCGAAGGAATCGTACAGTAACATTCCATTTATATATTCCAAATATGCAAAACAGACTTATATGTTGTGTAGGGACACAAATGCATACAACACAATTATAAAGAAATGTATGAGAATCCTACGAGTCAAATTCAGATTACCCTGGGGAGGAATGGAAAGAAGGGAATGGGATTGGTGAGGGTTATAGAGGGAACTTCAAATGAGTTCCTCATATTTTAGATCTTAATCTCCGTAGTGGCTTCTTGGGTGCTTATTCCATTATTCTTTAAACCTTTTTGTAAGTCTGAAGTAATTCCTAACACATTTTTTGAAAACTGAAAAATCTTATCAGGGAAACTTGTTTTGACTTGTGTAATCAATTCACAAAATAGTGCCAATGGAAAGGATTATTAAAGCTGACCTGTTCCAACTCCCTCATCTAATGGATGAGGAAACTGAGGCCAGAACAATTAACCAAGTTTTGTAGACACACAGCCATTAACGACAAAGTCCAGACTAGAACTTGGGCCTTTCCTTATGTGGAATTGTTTTGTAAATGGAAGAATCTTCATGATCTACTAGTTTTGTAGATTGGTGTTCTAGTTTACTAGCTGCTGGAATGCAATATACCAGAAACTGAATGGCTTTTAAAAAGGGGAATTTAATGAGTTGCTAGTTTATAGTCTAAGACCGAGAAAATGTTCCAATTAAAACAAGTCTATAGAAATGTCCAATTTAAGGCATCCAGGGAAAGATACCTTGGTTCAAGAAGGCCGATGAAGTTCAGGGTTTCTTTCTCATCTGGAAAGGCACATGGTGAACACGGTCAGAGTTCCTCTCTTATCTGGAAGAGCACATGGCGAACACAGCGTCATCTGCTAGCGTCTTCTCCTGGCTTCCTGTTTCGTGAAGCTCCCCGGGAGGTGTTTTCCTTCTTCATCTCCAAAGGGTGCTGGTTGATGGACTCTGCTTCTCGTGGCTATGTCATTCTGCTCTCTCTGAATCTCGTATTCTCCAAAATGTTTCCTCCTTTATAGGACTCCAATAAACCAATCAAGACCCACCCAAATGCGTGGAGACATGTCGTCACCTAATCCAATTTAACAACCACTCTTGACTAAATCACATCACCCAGGCAGATGATCTCATTACAGTTTCAAACACACAGTGTTGAATAGGGTCTATTCTACCTTTATGAAATGGGATTTTGATTAAAGCATGGCTTTTCTAGGAGACATACGCAATTGGGATTTCTCTTAATTTAATCTCTTAAAGCAGAAGATCTGGGGATTCCAAATATAGCCAGGAAATGTGCCAACGGTGGCCAGCATTGCAAATGTTAAGAGAAAAGTATGCATCGTGCTCTTCTTTCTTTTGGTAACATCGGGGTAAATCTATTGACATTTTGGCTGACAGGGAAAGACACCTGGGATTTAAGATTTTTGCCAATTCTGATATTCTGTGATTCTCTGGGAGTCAGAGAACTGGATTTGAGCCTGGATTCTGTCTCTTCCGTCCTCAACGAACTTAGATGAGTTCTGACATCTCTGAGCCTCATTTTCCCCAGGTGCCCAAGAAGGCGACTGAACAAGGTACTTTTTAAGGCAACTTCCAGATCCAAGAGAGTTTAATCTTAGGAAGCAAACAACATTTCCATTACAACCCTTTCAAGAACTCAGGTGTTATGACAGGAGAGCTACTTCTTTTAAAAATAAATTCCCCAAAGTTGATTTGCCAAAACTGATAAACACCTTTCACATCTGTTCACGTAGGAGTACGGGGCCTGATTTTTCTAGGATAGTCTATTTAGACCCTGACACAGATTGCATTTCTTTTTAAAGCAACAAGAGTGATAAAGTATCTTAGTATAAAATCAATAGAAAGTAGTTTAGTGGCCTCTGAAGTCTTCTAAACAGTCTTTCCTTCCAGTCTTCTCTACAGGAAAGATCAAATGAGAAGTTACCAGCTTCCTTCTGTGTTTTAGTTATTTGCCACGTAAATCACTGAAAAACATTTAGAAAACCATTTACAATGGGGGAGGGTTCTTCTCAGCATCTAATACCTTTCAACCCCATAAAGGATGGATAAAGAGGCCCTCACATTAAACTAGTTGACAGGACAGAGGCACTACATTGGAGATACTTAAGCTTTGGGAGGAAAAATCGAGAAGTTTGTTTCCATTTTCTCCCTGGAAGGTTTCTCTCCATCTGTCATGCAACCAGACTGAAATGTTGTAAGTCTGCTAAAAAATGTTTGGCTATTGACAAGGAGCATTTTAAAAGAATATTGTATTTGGAAAGAAGAACTGTGATCAGGAGAGAAAATGTGCTTTGCTGCAGCCTGGGTGTGTAAAACTGATGGCTGATTTCAGCCCCAAGATCCTACCTGTTTCACATAATTAACATTTTACATTTACTCTTGTGAAACCCTGCAAGTATCTTGTATAAAAGCCACTATTGTCATAATGACAGCCAGCCTGTCGTGGTGATCAGTAACACCATTCACCAAGTATTTCTGGTTCTCCCAACTTTTAGGCACAGGATTGGATCATACTTCCCTGCCTTGGTGAAGTTAAGTGTTTCCCTGTGGTGCTTGCTTTGGTCAATGAAATATGTATGAAAATAATGTGCAGCTTCTGGTGGATGATTTATGAGCCAGCATGTGAATTGTCACTTTCTCTTTCCCTCCTTCTGACATGTGCAGGTGGCTCCTCCTTTAGCCTCATCCCCTGGGTGGCTTCAATGAACCAAGGGCTCTGTCCACCTACCATGGACATGGAGCATGAGTGGGCAATACATCTGTGTTGTTTCAAGCCACTGAGATTTTGCTGACTTTGTTACTGCAGCATATCCTAGCCTGTATTGACAGATACTCACTTATTAAACCCTTACATGGGCCTGGTAATACACTAAACACTCAGTATGAATTAACATTTAATTCTTCCAATATCCCTGTAAAAGGGACACCATAAATATCCCCATTTTCTTGTTGAAACATGTGAGCACAAAAACATTAAATAACTTGTCCAGCGTCATGGGATGGGCATGGGGTGGAGGTCAGCTTTCAAAGTTAGGCAATCTGTCTCCCGAGCCTGCCATGAAAATGACAACACTTTTGACACACAGTTCGGGGAGATGGAGTGTTGCACGTGGGGAAGAAGAAAGAACATTCCTTAAAACCAACCTTTGACCACCACCCCTCCCACCTTGCTACCTCTGTGAATAAAGGCACTGGTAACTGAGTCAATGACACCATGGGATCAGGTGCCAGAGATGGCAGGTAGATCTCTGTACCATGAAGAAGAGCTTGAGCTTCTTTCTAGGGGAAACTTGGAAGAGAAGTAAAGAATTCATAAGGAATATCTTGGGGCATTTCATGGGGAAAATATCTACCAATGTTCCATGTAGCCCAATGCTTATGCTGTCAGACCCTTTGCCAAGTTTAACAGACCTGAATACTATGAAGACATCGCCTCTGCTTGTGTCTGAATGGGACATGGATCCTCAAATGAATGAAATGAATGATGTCAGTGCAGCCTGCTCAGTGCTGTGGGAGGGCTCTCACTGGGCACACAGGGGAGGGTCATTGGAATGGGCTGGGGAGACAGCATGGCTGCTTCATGCATCCACGCACTAGAGACGTGCTCTGATCTGCAAGTCCTTACCTCCTCCTTGATATCTTGACATAGATAGATTTCCCGTGAATGTATCTAAACTCTTCCTGAGGTAAGTTTTATTTTTAGCCCATACTACCTCTTGCATAAGGAAAAATTGTTTAAAATAGGGCCTCCTTTAATTTATCCTAAAACAGTCTCTTTCAAGTTCCCAGGTGAAAAGGGAGACATTAGTATTTTAGAATTTCAGGAAGAAGTCTACATTTCTCTTTTGCATATCTTGGTACTTGGGATTCAGGGCCACTTTATCTGGGAGAAATTTCTTTAAAAGGAGACAAACAAACAAGCAAACAAAACAAAACAAACCTCAAAGTAGTAATGTGTGGTTTGTCTATGCTCTGATTGTTGAAATTTGAGAGCCCCTGAGAAAATCGAGAAGGAAAAATAAAACACACATGCACAAAACCCAACCTTCTACTCAGAAATCTGTATTCAAGGAATCTTGCAAATTTTGAAAATTTGTTAGTTTTCCAAAATTATTCTCTTTATAATGAGATTTTTCTTTAAAGTTCTGATTTCAATTGGTGTTATGTGAAAGAATAAAAGCTCCCTTCCTCTAACCTTTGAAAAGTCTGTTTCAAAGTTGATTGGTAAAAATAGGCATTTCACAGAGTCATAAAAATAATGATCCTTTGCCTGGATGAGTCTGATTAAACATATTTTTTAGACCCAGTCTTAGAGAATCAATTCATTATCTTAACAGGCAGCAAAGAGAACTAAGATGAGTAGAAACCTACCATTAATTGTCTTACCAACCATGCTGAAGTAGGCCTTTCATTTAATTGGTCATCTAATAATCCGATCCTTTATTTGCATTATTTGCTTATACAAACAACTCTAATATGTGCAACTTTCCACTTTCTTATTTCTAATGTATGAAACCCTTGTGGTTTGGCAGTCTCCAGTGACTGGATGATGAAATACCAATAGCTCACACACTAAGATGGAAATCGCTATTGCTCAAGGCCCATAACCTGGTGACTTGTTGATCACTGAATCAGGGTTGCAGGTATGGAGCGATTTCTGTAACAAACGAAGAGGGTGTGCTATGAAACATTTAAGAGAGCACTGCCTCCCCAGGTAAAGGTGGTCATCTTTTAATGAGCTGATATAATATTTTAAGGTGTCGGTGAGTCACTGAATGCACAGCAAAGACAGTCCTGGGCTGATTTCCTCATTCCTGGGCCAGTCAATTTCACAGACAGTCATGGGGCAAGTGTCCCTGAGAGGAGAGCCAGAGGACCCACAAAGCAGGCTGCTGTTCAGGCCAGATTCTTGCATCTTGTTCGTGCAAGGGTGCTGCATGCAAGGGTGCTTCAGCCTTTCTAGCTAAGCACAGTTCTCGAATAACACCTATTTCAGTGACCAAAAAAGAATTATTTGCCACTTTTTTTTTTCACATGGGCAGGCACTGGGAATCGAACCCGGGTCTCCAGCATGGCAGGCAATAACTCTGCCTGCTGAGCCACGGTGGCCCACCCTGTCTCCTACTTCTTACACTGGTTCACAAACCCTGTGGTGTAGAGCTTGAAGGGCTTAAGCCTGGAGTGTGCAATCACAATGCAGGTGCTTCAAATGTTTCTTCGCTGCCCCTAGGGTTGTCAAGTATTGCTAATGTCCATACCTATTGAATCACACTGTTTGTGACAAAGTATTTTTAAAGTTATTTTTGATGCATGCCATTTGGCCCAATTAAAGATGAGAAACTGAGACTTAGAAAGGAAAGGGAGTGTCCGAGGCCACCCAGCTAACTTCCAGCCTGTGCTTGCGATCACGTTATCGAGCAGCAAATAATGTGTGAAAACATCTAGTAAGTAGCCAACCCCCCAAATGCTAGTTTCCTTTCCAGTTCCTTCCGTCTTTTCCATAGCCATGAACCGGGCTGCCGCTGAGGGCTGTGCGGCCTGGTGACCCTGAGACCTTTAGCAGCATTTCATTTTCCTGCTCCCCTATTTTCCCAAGGTGAGTAAATGCTGCCGTTGACCAGGAGGTAAAGAACAATAATGCTACTCATGTTTGCTTTTCTGGATCCTTAAAACTAGAGTTGCTAGTACCTCGTTCTTTTTAATAAACGCTGTATTTGTGAATTCACGGGGCTTGGGTGAGCAGAGTGAGCTTCTGAGTCCCAAGGACGCTCCTCCACAGACCATGGGGCCAGTGCAAATAGCCAAGAGTTTGGATGGGTTATGTCTGGTCATCAGATGAGACATCTTAGAGTGACAGAGAAGGCCCCCTTGAAAAGGTCACTGAGCACTTACTTAACCCTTCAGCCCTAGGAAAGGAAAACAATCACCTTTTCTTTGTGGAGTTGAAAACTGAGGATCAAGAGAGATTAGAACTCATAACCCAGGAAATGGAAAGCGAGAGAAACACTGGTAAGAGGAGCAGGGCTTCAATCTCCCAGAGCCACTAACTTTGCCCCAGATATTAGGTTCTCTGAAGGGCTCAAAGCCCTCCCCAGAGCAGATCTGATTTATTCTCCAAACATCTGGGCTGAGTGATTTGTTCAAGGTTACTGGCTCATCAGATAATTCTGGATTAGTGTCCCATCCCATATGCCTTTCCATACCACCTCTCTGGAAAATGTTTGGGATTCACCTCCACTGTCTGGGGCTGAACTTGCCTTGACCTCAGTGTTTTATTGAATTTAAATGGGGAAAACATACATTTCTGTGCCCCAGGGAAGAATGAATTGCATGTCCACAAATCACAGTCATAGGAAATCAGTTTTTTTCCTCATTCATCTATCCCATCAATTCCATAGGGTGTCTATTTTGACTTTGCCATTGCCACTTGAAAATAATTGGCTAACTTGTAGCTCATTCGTTTGTCCTTGTGGAAGCAAAAGAATGAGATACGTGGTTAACCTTAACTTGATATCTGTTGACAGAAAACTCAGCAACTCTTAGAAGTAGCTGTATCTTGGAAGAGCTACATTTGAATGCTTTCTTTGAAAAAGAAAATTGGCTTATACACTTGAGTAGGTGGGTAAACATTTTGTGCCTGGGTCTGTTGCCTACTCCTTAGAAATGGTACAACTCTTGCAAAGAATTTGCATCTGATATGTCCCTAAAGCTCCTCTCCTCGTTGGTCTGATTATTAATAGAGCTTTAAAGAGTGGAGAGGCGAGAAGCCTGAAAAGCATATGTAATAGCTAGAGTCTCTCTCTCTCTCTAGTTATAGACATGCATGCATTTATCTATATGTAAATATACCACGACCCAGAATTTGCTCATATAGAGAGGAAAAGGCAGGGATCCCTCATATTAGGAAAAAGGAAATTTGACTGATACTCCAAAATGGCAGGAGCCTATGTAAGTTCATCCCAAGTTTTAATATTTTCCCAGCACAGAGGATCCAAAGTGGCTGCCCACAGATGTATACAGCCTGCAGGCATGATTTTATTTGACAACTCTGTCCTGTGTTTAAAAAAAAAAATAGAGCCATCGGGGAATTTCACCCCAAACCCTGAGTTCTGGCTTCTTTGGGAACATCAGAAGGGCTCGCTGCACAGGATGCATTTTCCATCTGGCTGTCGCCCCTTTGCATGGGGCATATCTTCTCTAGTTCCCTGAGCTCCCATCACTTATCCGCTTCTCTCTGTGAAGCTGTCGCCTGGACCTGTGTGGGCATTTAGGTTTACAACTCCTAAGCCAAGAGGCAGTCTGCTTAACCCCTCTGGGCCTCAGCTCCTCCTCCACAAACAGGGTGCTGGTGTCTGCCCCAGCTCCTTGCAGCCTCATCTAAGAAAGGAGGTGAGGAGCAGTTCTTAGCTGCAGAGGCGACTCACAGACACCCAGCAGTTACTGGACAGTCTTGCATTTGCCTTTTAGGTCAGAGTCAACATAAATTCTCATAAAAATCAAAAGCAAAATGGACTCCTCCTTCAAAGCACTGATGCAAAATGCAGCTTTTACTGAAGGTCTCTTGGGGATGACAAGGTGAAGTGATATCATATTTCACTCAGCAGCACTTCCAGGGTCTGTGGATCTCCTTATGAGATAAAACAATTTGGTCTTAGGCCTTCTGATATTTGCCCCCTCCCTCTCTCCAGTGAAACAGAGATTTCTACTTAGAATGCTGGGGTTGGAGAGGGGATCCGCTTACCCATATATCATTAGGATCAGAAACAGGTGATTGACGCGCATTCACTTAATGGGGAAATTTTTTTTCCAAGTAGATAGTTGGAGAAATGTTTGCTCCAGACTTCTTCTTAAAAAGCAAAACCAAAAAATTATGAAAATTGCAGTTATTGGTATTGTGTTAGTTAGATTCAGTTGTCAACTTGGCCAGGTGAGCATACCTAGTCTTGTTGCTGCGGACATAAGCCAATGGTACGTGAACCTCATTTGTTGCTAATTACATCTGCAGTCGGCTAGGAGGCGTGTCTGCTGCAATGAGTGACATTTGACTTAATTGGCTGGTGCTTAAATGAGAGAACGCAACGTAGCACAGCCTAAGCAGCTCGGCATTCCTC
>PVIY010029498.1:0-31956 GCA_004026745.1 Myrmecophaga tridactyla
CTTATTTAGATAATAGTGAAATCAGGTCCTAGAGGATTGTTAGTCAGCAAAACTCAATTCTGGCCGGGTCATGCGCTGGGAAAGGAAATGAAGAGGGAGTGAGCCAGATTCTGGCCTCTGGAGGTCAAAGCCACCAAGTTACTGAGGAGAAAGGCAAAGCTGTGCTCCCCTGCCAGATGAGAACAGAGGGAAGTTGGCTCAAGCAGCATGTGGAACAGAATTTTGGAAAGTTCTGTGAGCTTCATCCACTGTGAGACTGATATCAGAACGCTGTCTTCAGGGGCTGCCTTCCATTGCCCATCTGTTTTGGGGCCAAGGGCTTCCTTCTCCTTGTAGCCACAGCCCCTCCTACAGGAAGCCCTCTTTGGTTGCTCTCACCCACACAGCAGTCAGGCCTTCCCTCCTGCTCTCGGAGGTGGGGCCCATCATGCCTGTCTCTCCTCTGGGTTCATGGGGCTAGTGGGGTCTCTACCAGGAGCCCAAGGGCCAGGAGTTATAACTTCTCTTCTTCCTGGGTCCACTTCAGTCGCCCTCCAGCTTCTTCAGTGTGATGGTGATAAAAAAAATGGGTTTCGGAGGAAGAGAGGCTTTACGGCAAATCCTTTCCTTGTAAATCTCATCTCCTGGGACTAGGAAAAGTTATGGCAAAAAAAAATGTTATTTCCATTGACTTTCTCTAAATTTCAACAGTCCTTCCAGCCTTTCTCAAGTAATTCCAATAATGTAAAACAGATATAAAATAGCCAGTAGACAGGAACACTCATTTGCATTTTTAAGATAACTTTATGTAAATCCTTCCCAGTCCTAAAACAGGTTTCTTTGAATTCAGTCTTAATTTATTCAGTGCTTTTTCTTGGTTTTAAAATTCAGGTACATTCATTGTAGTAGAAAGATATATAGCCTCTTCATTCTTTCATGTAATTATGGTTATTCTATATCCTACTTCATTTAAAATATCTGGAAAAAAAAAGAAAGAAAACCATAGAAGAAGTAAAGCCATTTCCATTCTGTTTTCCTCCAATCACTTGTAACCCCACTACTTTCCAGGAACTGGGCCAGACTGTGGGACCAAAGTCTGCAAATTTAAAAAACACTGCATTTGCCTTTAATGCACTAATATGAGTGGATGAGAAATACACAAAGAGAAATGGTTCTGAGAATGTGGGCTATGACAGCCGTGAGAAAGGGAGGGTAGGGTCAGGAGGCTGGACAACTAGTTCTGCTTAACGATTCTTAGGGAAATCGATATCCACAAAGAGAGGAGAAACAGGAAAGGGTATGGGAAATGGCAATGGAGGAAGGTTCTGGGGTAAAAGAGAAAAAAAATTTTAATCTATGGCATTTTCAGGAAGCAAAAAAAATTCAATGTGGATGAGGAAAGCTACAGATGAAAATAAAAAGGTAGACAAGTGCCTGGATATGAAGGATAGCTTATAATATTGAGCTTAAATTTTATCCTGTAATGGAAAGCCATTGTTAGGCTTCAAATCCATGAGTGCAAGATCAGATGAAGTTTTGGAAATTCTCTGGCGGCAATATGGAGGATGAATTAGAAGGAACAGAACTGGAAGTCTTGTTAAAATACTGTTGCCATTATCTAAGGAGTAGATGATAAATGTCTGAGGTGGAGGGTAGCAGTCTGAAGAGGCCATGACATGCAAATGTTGTACAAAGTGAATTGATTTGGGATCAATTTGTTGTTGGATAAGAACAAGAAGAATAGACAGTAAATATATGCCTAGAAGAATGGACATTTTTCTCAATCCCCGCTCCTGTCTAAGTGACAAATGTAGCATGGATAGAAAGCTAGAACTTTTTTGAAAATCTTGAATAGAGTCTAGACCAATTTTCCCATATGGAGGAAAAATAGTTTTGCATATTAACTGATGTCTCCCCTGCTTGGCACTTCTGCCTCCCTCACCACCCATCCTCCATTAAATCACTTGTGCAGCTGGAACTTATGACCCTGGAAAAGGGAGGCCACACAAGATGGCAGAAGGATTACTTAAGGAATCAATTCATTAATGTGGACATCCTGAATAGGTCCTTGAAAGCCTGGGGCCCAGAAGCCCTCACCAACCTGTGCTGTCAATCGGAGAGGGTTTTGTTCTTTTCTGAACATATTTTCTGACCTTGATGCCAAAGCGAGAGGATCCCTTGACTTTGTGGTCACTTAGGAGGGGGTCTTTTTTTAGTAATTAAGACTCATTTTCAGGTACTAAGGAAAATGTCCATCTCAGAAGGCATCACAACTTCCTCATCTGAATGAAACCTTCGTACCCCACCCAGAAGCAGCCCAGCTCAGGGATGGAGAGAGGGAGATGGGAACGGTGTCCCTCACTCTCCAGGCGCTTCCTGAATGAGGGAGGGAGAAGGAAGGGACAGCATGTCTTCTTCACTTCATGGCCTTGCTCTCAGGCCCCTCTTGACCAACGCTGAATAGCCAGGGATGCCTTCTGACGCCAGGGTCCGAATACTGCTCTCTCCTGTGGGCACAGCTCTCCACTCTCCCTGGCTGCACTATGGTCATGCGTGAGGCTTGCAGCTGAGCGACGTCCACTGGGGAAGGTGGTTCCAGTCCTTTCCTTGCTGGCCCTCTAGAAATCTCTGGGTGATTCCTTTGGAGAAACCCCTGTGCGCCCTCAGGGCACGGAAAGAAGAAAAGTCTCAGGGATAACTACCTCCTGCTACGTGTTCTCGTCCTCCAACCAATTCCCTTGGAATTTCCAGTCTCCTGGCGTCATGGGTCCCGCGGGGAGGGAGAAGGCAGGACCCAGGAGGGGGACCTGGCAGCAGCATGTTGCTCTATTTAGAGTGTCAGGGCTATTCTCAGGTTTGCAGCCTAAACTCCAGGACACCAGGAAAGTCCTCATTCACATCCTAGTCCAACGACCTTGAAAAATTAAAAGGGCTGTTGTTGTGGCACTGTGTTGTTGTTTCAGCCCCACACAGCCAGAGACCTTTGGAGCCAAAGGAAAACACCCCCAGGAAAGCCTTATGGAGGCGAGGAAGCTAGCAGGTATCCCCATGTGTCTTCCCAGCTGAGAGAGAAACCCTGAACTCCATTGGCCCTTTCTTTGGAGTTGAGGTATCTTTCCCTCAATGCCTTAATTTGGACATTTTCACAACCTTAGAAGTATAAACTTTCAACTTAATAAATTCTTCTTCTTAAAAACCAAAAAAAAAAAAAAAAAAAGAGAGACAGAGAGAGAGAGAAAGAGAGAGGAGGTTCTGGTTTGGTTGGGGGTTAGATGTGTGCATGTCTCTGGGTTGAAGGGCTGATGGCAGGAAAGGAGCCACTTCATGCTCCACTTTTGGGGTCAAAATCTTGGCAACGAAGGGTGGCAAAAATCTCAGATAAGTTTGGAGAATCTCCAAGCTGAGAAGGTCTATCCCTCTTTCCTTGGGATATAGCCTGGGGCTACCATAAACCATGTAAGGAGCCCACGCCTGAGCTCAGCCTCGTGAGAGCCAGAGGGTGGGTGGGCAGGAGGGCTATAGGGAGCAGAGGGCAAGCACCCAGGAGCCTCCTGCAGCCTCTGAGGGCCCCAGGGGAGTGTCCCAAAGTTTGTGGGAGTGCCCGCAGATAAGAGCCCTCAAGTCTGGGACAAGAAGGAACCAGAGTGGGTTACAAGGGTAAGTCATGGTGAGTCGGCAGGCCAGCCGATGACAGGAGGGAAGGGCTGATGACAGGGAGCAGGTGGATGAGGTCACCTCAGTGGTGGCCCCTATGAAGCGAAGTCGGGTAGGGCCAAGGGCACCCCCAATCCCCACCCCACCCCATCCAAAGCCATGAGGCCACACGGGCACCTGGCCTTGTTCTGAGCCCCGTTGCAGCCCCAGGAGAAGAAAAGAAAAAGGGGGGACTAGGAGAATTCATGTAGCAGTTATCTAAATGTGGCTACATTTAAAATAAAAAATGACTGGATTACCTTCATTTGGAAGATTTCATTTTCTGCATCAGGAAAAAAGTGGGTGGCAGTGACCGCAGATGAATTCAAATGTAAAGGTATCCTTTGCGCACTGCACAACACTTAACTAAGTAAGGTCATATCTCACTCTCAGGGTTAAGTGTAGGTGCATTGAAGACAGGGTGGGCAAGGGGGCTTGTCTCAGAATCCAGACAGGGTTAGGGTTGAAGGCAGATCTTCCCTCTTGATTTTAATCAAGGCCTTCCATCAAAAGGGTAATTTCCAAAATCACCATAGGATATTTTGGAACATTTCAAGAAGGAAGCATTTTGCTAACACATTTCCTTTGGATGTGATGAATCCTGCCCTGCAACAGCCAAGCTGTGCAAACAAAGCCAAAACCCAAATCTCCAAGTGATATGTTCCTTTCCTTAAATCCCATCTATTTGGACACACATCCGTCTGCATTCACTTTGGCATCAAAGTTCTTGGAAGGTTTATAAGCCTTATTTGCAAAAATGGAGATAGACTGCTGATTTAAGAAGGCAGCATAATATGGTGAATTAGGACAGGGTTGCTTGCGGCAGACTATTGGGGTTACTATACAGGTTTGCCCTCACCTTATTACTTACTAGATGTATAACCTGGGAAAATCACTTAAGTTTTGTGCCTCAGCTTCCTCTTCAGTAAAGTCAGGATAATTATGGCATCTCTCTCATGAGTTGCCATGAGTCTTAAACAAGCCGACATTTTTGCCTACAGGAGAATGTGTGAAGTATGTTCTCCATCATTTCAGAGATTCAAGTTTAGACTGGACAAGCCACATGGTAAGGATGCTGCATTGAAGTAGATAACAGCCAAAAACCATTCCATCCCTCTGTAGCTTTTAAAACAGAAAGCCCATGGCCAAAGAACAGAATCCACTTTGAGATAAACCCAACTGATGGCTCTCATTTGGAAAAAGTTTTACTTAAAATTAAGATAGAAATGAGATGAGTGTCCCTTGTTTGCTGACTCAGCAGCTGGGGGGTCACATTGAATAGACTGGACTGAAAGCCAGGAAAGCTGGCCCTGAGTCCAACCTTATTGTTGTGAGATCTGGGGCAAGTCAGGTAATGGATAGGGTTTGCAGTTTCTTCCTTTCAAAAATAGAAGAGCCATTTTTTTTCCTCAAAAAGTACTCATGAGGATTAAATGAGCCAAAATGAAATTGCTTTGAAAATGGTAAATCACTATATGAATACGGGCATTATCGTTTCCAGAGCTTGAGTTACACTCTACATTATTAGTTCTGAAAATAACATCTGTAACCTCAGATGCTGCTGGAGACTAAATCTTGTTTTAAGCATTGCAATGGGTGTAGGAACTGGAAAAAACTGCCAGTTTAAAGCTTTCTGTATTTTCCCTCTACTGCTCAAGGGTAGAGTCTTTGATTTGCCTTGAAGGGAGGCAGTGACTCTGTTCTGACAAAAAAAGAAAACCAAACCAAACAAACCTTCCCAGAACTGATCATAGTATGTATGTAAATATAAGTCAGGCTCACCTATTGGTTTTAGGGAGCAGGGGGCCAGCCTCAACAGGAATGCAGTTGCCTTGGACCAGTATATCACTGTTCTTTCTCCACTTAAATTAGGCATATGTCCTACCAGAGCTTTTCTCAACAGATTTTCACTCAAATATTTATGGACAGCCTACTGTATATGAGCAGAGTTAGAGTATTGACAAGCCAGGTCTGTGCTCATAGGCTATGTGGAGGGAGAAAATGAATAATTCAGAATGGCAAATGTGCTAAGGATGATGAGAAAGTCCGAAGTGCTGTAAGCATCTTCTGGAAGAGGACCTTAATTCAGGGTGGAGTTAGGGGAGGTTTTCCTGAGCTCTGAAAGAGGAACCAGGAGTTACCTGGGGGAAGACGCCAGTGAGGACAGAACATTCCAGGAAATGATTCTTTGTTGTTTCTGTGAATATCAATGTTCTTTTCTCTGGGTGAATTTAGGCTACTGTGCCCCTTAGTGATTGCTCCTTCTTAATGAATGTCGTGAGTTCTTCTCTGAGTGTGCACTCTCCAGGAGAGGCAAACAGAGATGGAAAAGACTCTGGTAAAGGATAAGACGGTACAGACTAAATACCAATGACTGGCAACGCCATGTGTCGGTGAGGATGTCAGACAACTGCAGCTCACACGCATGGCTGATGGCAGCATGTATTTGCCCACCCATTGGAGGCTGTTTGCCTCAGCTCCTAAGAGCTGTTAGCAGACATGTGTCTTGTGACCTAACAATTTTATTGTTTGTGGACATACCCAGAGAAATGACTGCATACATTTAAGAGAAATAACTGAATACAAAAATAAATTTCATGGCAGCTTTATTCTATTAGCCAAAAACCCTAAATAACCCAAATGTCCATCAATGTGATAAGCAATAAATAAATTGTTGTATAGTCATTAAAGAGAATGCACAAAAAAGAAAAAAGAACTGATAAACACAGAAGCGTGGATTATGCAAAGTTATTACATGGAGTGAAAGAAGCTGTACACAAAAGAGTGCATGCTGTGTGATTCCATTTACATGAAATTCAAGAAAAAGCAAAGCTCATCCATGGTGATGGAAGTCAGAGTATTTGTTGGCTGTAGGGAGAATTTGGCTTGGAAGTGGCATGAGGGAACTTTCTAGGGTTATGGAAATGTTAATGGCTTGATCAGTGTGCTTGTTACAATGACATTTACACTTACAAAAATTCATCAAGTTATACATTTAAAATTAGGGAGCATACCTCAATAAAAAAATATATGACTATAGCAACCATCGATTTTAAGAGCTTCTGCTGTGACTTTGACCACATTTCATTTTCCTCTGGACAAGCGCTTATGAATAAAATCAAATCTTCATGAAAGGTTAAAAAATTGACTACTTAGCCAAGTAGTCAAATAGTTCATACTCGGGTACCAATCACATTTGGTTGGCATGATCTGTGTTGGAAAATTTACATTTATTTGTGCCATACATGGCAACAAAGAAAATTTAAAAAGGCTAGTTCATTGCTCCCCATAGAGTCACAAATGTGTACATTTTAAAAGTAGTGGAAATAATGCCAAATGGAGTCCTGATAATGTGCAACCTGAACTTATGTAAAGCTTGATGTCTCAAGGGATGCAGAATTCAAGGCACCCTTCACCTGCAAGCTCTTTCCTGCTGATATCTCCCATTTGCCCCACACTTGGTTCATCAATAGCCTCCATTTACAGTTGGGTTCAGCAATTAGCTGTGTTACCTTGAAACTAGAATCTGGAGGTCCTGAAATAAACACTGGATAGCCCATTCCCATTGAACTACTCTTCCTGGCCCAGGGAAGTCAACTGGGATTATATCTCATTCTCACCTGGGATGAGAGTCTGCTTGGCTGGAGTACTACAACCCTAACCAGACCATGCCACACCCTCCTCTTAGGAAGGATCACCTCAGCCATCTCCCTGGATGCTAATGCCATATTTTTAAATTGACTTCTCAACCCTCCCTTCTGCCTCCTTGGACATGTCAGAACTCCTGCTACCTGTACTGCCTCTTTACAAAATGGGCTGGGCTTTCTTGGATAGTTGGCTTAGTCTGAAAATAAGCCCCAATCCTTTCTGGATTCCATGTGTTAGAGCACAGGCTTGGCACAGCCTTTCTGTATTCTGTGTGTTAGAGCTAGCTCAGTACAGTCTTTCTGGATTCTGTGTGTTAGAGCACAGGCTTAGTATAGCTTTGTTGGATTCCATGTGCTAGAGCACAGTCTCAGTACAGCCTTTCTGGATTCTGTGTGCTAGAGCACAGGCTCAACATAGCTTTGGGGGATAAACCCTGGAACCGTATCACTTTTCTAAGGCCCATCCCTCTAAGGCAGCTTCTTCCAAGTCCTCTTCACACTAGTAAATGACATCGTGTCATCCCTTGTGGCAGTTCTCACTCAAGTTAGACCAACCATACTCAGAACACTGCTACGTCTCAGAACACTGCCTACCGGGTCTCAGAATTCACCAAACCAATGATCTGAGCAGCCTAGATGTTTAAATATAGAATCGCCAGAACCTTATAGGAAAGGGAGGATTCTTACAGAGGATATTATGTTTGTGACACTGGAGTATCTAGTGCCAGGTGGCCTGTGGCCTCAGAGCTTTAGAATATGGTCTAGAACAGCATTCAACAGCTTCTTAGGCTCATGTCAGCATTATGACTGTTATTCTATTAAAATCTGCGTGGGCAAGACAAGGAAAGAAAAAGGGAGAGACAAGGAGAGAGAGACCTGGCCCATCCACATGTGCTCGTGGGAAAGGGCTCCTGGGTGTAGATTTATTGGAGTGAAGTTGGAGTGGGCAGGAGTGTGAGCTGGAAGGCAGAGCAACTGTGCATCTCAGGATGGGTGTCAGTAAAGAATGGCACCCTGCAATCTGGAGACCCCGCCTTCTCCTTCCAGACTATGTACCTCATGTTGGACAAGCCTTCCAGAATGAATTCTTAAGGACATTAATGCCACTAAAATCCTTTGGCACCCATGCAACAGGGCAGTGACTACGAAATGCTCCCAGGTCCCTAACTGGCACCAAATCCTAGTGTTCCCCTCCCAACCTTCACTCAGCACAGGGCCTCCTCCCATTGCCATCCCTCCACTTTTGTTTAGAGCCTTGTCATTTCACCTGGAATATTGAAGCAGTCTCCTAAATTGCTCCCTTTGCAGGCTTTTCCTCCCCCAATGCATACCTAAGGCAGATGTCATGGTGATCTATCTGAAACTAAAATACGACATGCCACATTTCTTATTGACACCCTCCATTGACCTTCCATTGTTCATAAGCTGACATCCAAGCTCCCCAGCCTGGGAAAGCCCTGCGCGACCTGGTCCTTCCCAACCGTATGTCCACGTGGTGTTCACTCAGAGCCTAGTACCAACATTCGGTAAATGTCTGTTGAACGAATGAATAAACAGTTAATGCAGAAACGAACACATATCCTCTGACATCCTCGTTAACACATGGCATTGCCAGTCTTTGGTATTTAGTCTGCACTTTCTCATCCTTTGCCGCAGTCCTTTCCATCTCTGTTCGCCTCTCCTGGAGTGTGTATACTCAGAGAAGAACTCATGACATTCATTAAGAAGGAGCAATCACTAAG
Organism: Myrmecophaga tridactyla; assembly: GCA_004026745.1. Lineage (NCBI taxonomy): Eukaryota > Metazoa > Chordata > Mammalia > Pilosa > Myrmecophagidae > Myrmecophaga > Myrmecophaga tridactyla. The sequence continues at coordinate 9,062 of PVIY010029498.1, forward strand.
GGGCACAGTTTTAGTTTCCAGCAGGGTGTTTGGGGAACAGGGAAGCCCCTCCTACGAGATAGTGCAATCATTGCTCTCAACAGTCACACAGGTGGAACCAATACTCTTCTGCTGATGTGTGTGTTTCCATCCAGATTTTGGCTCTAGAGAAGCTTTAATAATAGAAAAACCTTGAGGCTAAATCTGTTGCATAAATTTCCTTTTTTTCCCATCTGCATCTGTACAGAGATAAATATGCCTTTTCCCACATAAACATAAACTCCCAGGGAGCAAATGGCCACCTCAGTTGATTTCAAACCAAGCTTTTTGAAAGCTATACAGTAATTCGTTACTGCGGTCTCACATCTCTCCCTTCTGCCCGATATGTCTCACAGGCAGTAATATTTACCTTTGGCAAAACCAATCCCCCAGCCTCCTTCTTCATCCTGATTTAATATCCTCCCTCCTAGTTAGCAAGTTAGCATTTTAATAGGGATGTACTAGTTTTGTTGGACCTTTGATTTTTAACCTACATAAGAGAATGGACAATGGTGAAATGTTAGCAACTAGGGTAAACCTCAGTAGGAAATCATTAGAGACAAAGAAGCCAGAAAAGCTAATTTTTGCCTCACATTACCTTGCTCTTCATTAGTTATTCTTGGAACATTTAGCTATTTTACGTGCAGTGATTCTTCTCTGAGGACTACAGAAGCAGCACACCCTCGTTTAACAATATGAATGGCAAAAATGTTGGCGCTCCTGCACAATTGATTCTTCCCCACTGGAATATGGGCCTGATAATAAAAATCCTACCTTCTTGGCTGTTCAGGTTCTCTCTGAGTTCTGGCATTTGTTTTGAAACTCATCTTTCTGACTGTGTCCAGAGCTTCTCTATTTTTGGATAACAGGGAGTGAGCAAGGTGATAAAGCTGGGATCAATGCCCAGGAATAGACATGATTCCACAGATATTAAAGAGTTTCAGTAATTTAGACTCCATAATATGGTCTGATGCCCTATCTCATGTAGGTATTGATTTTTGAATAGTAAGACGGCCCCAGAAAACCTTTCAGGGATAAATCCTCCCTTCTATATCCAGCAAGGAACAAAAACAGATCTCTATTATAGGCTCCAGCCCAGAAGAATTTTTCTGAATCATGAACTCACTTTCTCCACCTCCTCAATTTTTTAAAGCCCCTTTTGCACAATTGCAAAGGCTCCACCTTGGGCAATGTCCTTGTCCTGAAGTGACCCATCACCTCTTAATGCCCAAATCCCTGCTGACCCCACTGATCTGCCAGGGCCCCAGAACACATGAAGACTGCTTATGCCTTTTCCATAGGTTCTGTGTTGCCAAATGCATGCCTCTTTTTCCTTACTCCCAGACAGTTCTTCAAGGCCTCTTTACCTCTTTGGTTTCATTTAAGGAAAGAGCTCATGTTCTGAAAAGATATTACCTACGCTTTATAGGCTTGATTAGCTCCATTCACCTATAGCATTCTAGTCAAATAATTCAAGCTTCTTGGCTTCCAGCTTAAACTGCTTAATTACTAGAATATGAAGAGGCCAAAGTCAATGACAGTAAAAAGTAGCTCTTGCAGCTACAACCATGCTGGCCTTGTTTTATGTTTCTCTGGATGGATCTTTGCCCTATATTTGTATAATTGAGATTCCATGTTTCCATAAACCACATGGAAAACATAAAACACAGGGAAATTAATACATTCACATTCTGACCCTCTACTAGCAATCTCTGTGGCCTTGGGCATTTAAAAAATATTTTAAAATAATGTGCTTGTACATTAGCAATGAACAGTCTGAAGGGGGAGGTTAAGAAAGCAATTCCATTTACAATAGTACCTAAAAGAATAAAATACCTAGGAATAAATTGTAAGTAAGTGCACAAAGGCTCATATATTGAAAAAAAACAATACACAGCTGAAAGAAATGAAAGAAGACCTTAAAAAACGGCAAGCCATCCCACACTCATGGGTTGGAGGAGTTAACATTTTTAATATGTCTACACACCCAAAGAAATAGACAAAGTCAATGCAATTCCTATTAAAATCCCAGCAGCCTTCTTTGTAGAAACAGATAAACTAATTCTCACAAGTATATGGAACTGCAATGGTCCCCAAATAGCCAAAACAATCTGGAGAAAAAACAGGACTGGAAGATTCACACTCACTGATTTCAAATTGTATTGCAAAGCAAGTGTGGCTCTGGCACACAGACAGACAGTAAGTCAGTGGAACAAAATTGAAAGTCCAGAAATAGAGCCACTCATCTATGGCAATGTGATTTTTGACAATGGTGCTAAGTGCATGCAGTAAGGAAAGATTAGTCTGTTCAATAACTTTTTCTGCAAAAAGTTAGATATAGAATTACCATTTGGGCCTCTGTTTTAGTTTGCTAATACTACCAGAATGCACTATACCAGAAAGGTGTTATAAAAGGATTTTATTAAGTTATATGTTTATAGTTCTAAGGCCATAAAAATGTCCAGACTAAGGCATCCAGAGAAAGATACCTTGATTCAAGAAAGGCTGATGGCATCTGGAACACCCTCTGTCAGCTGAGAAGACATGTGGCTGGCATCTGCTCGTCCCTTGGCTTCTGGTTACAAACAGCTTCCAAGGCGGCATTTTCTTTCTGCATCTCCAAAGGTCTTTGTCTATGTTGGCTCTGAGCTTTTTCCAAAATGGTTCCCTCTTAAAGGACTCCAGTAGGTGGATTAAGACCCACCTTGAATGGGTGGGGCCACAGCTGGGTTTGTCACATCTTCATGGAAACAACTTAATAAAAAATATTCCACCTAAACCCTAGGTCTGCCCCCACATGATTGGATTAGGATGAAGAATAGGCTTTTCTGAGGTACATAGCAGTTTGAAATTAGCATACCCAGCCATCCCACTTCTAGATGTATTCCCAAAGAGAATGAAAAAAGGATCACAAACAGATACTTGAACACAAGTGTTTATGGCAGCCAAAATGTGGAAGCATAAATGTCCCTCAAGAAGTGAATGAATAAAACAGATAAACAAAATGAGTATATGCACACGATAGAATACTGTTTGACCATTAAAAATAATGAAGTTATGTGACATGCTCCTACCTGGAAAAACCTAGAAAATATTATGTTCAGTGATAAGGAAGCTGCATAAGGACAAAATTATATAATACCTATAAGAGTATATATACTCTTATATGTACTCATTAGAAATAATTGTTCTTTTATTATTAGAAATAATAAATTAATAGAGATAGAAAGCAGATTAGAGGTTACTGGAAGAGGGTGTGATGGGGAAGGGAGAGTGTTTATTTGTAACAGTTAAAAAAAACTTAATAAATCCATCACTTGTTTACTTAACATTTTTTATGAAAAAAATTATTTTTTCATACAAAAAATTTAATGAGAAAAATGGCACTTTACATTTTCGAAAATATCTTTAGTGCCTGACAATGGAAAACAACTAAATTCTCATGTCTGCTTCTGCATTTAATCAATTGAAATATGATACTTTGTTTGAAGTACATGGAGAAAACCTGGACTCGCCAACCATATAGTTGAAACAGTTACCTGCAATGTGGAATCTGAAACCACATCAATGAACTTTTTGTAATCCAATCCATTGAAATCTATTTGTTTATCTTGTACTTTGAGTGAGTATTTAACTCGCACATCTTTTTTTGCAACACTAGTCATTTGAAAAATATTAGTTAATGAGTTATGTGGAGGCTCAAAATATTGACACTATTATACAATATACACCATACAATATGTTAAATATCACATTTGTTAATAACAATCCATCAAGCTTACAGAGGCGGACACAAGCTTTATAAATCCCAATATTTACCGGAAGCTTGAACTTTATCACTGGCAAGGAATTCTGTCCTTCATGTAACATGCTCACTTCATTCATTTTGGCTTAAATATCTGCCAAGTATCCAAGCCTGAATAGTCACGGTTTGCAACAGCCGGTCGTTCTTTCAAATAAAAGTAGTGTTCCATGAGAAAGGTGGCTGTTCAGCTTGCAGCTTAAGTCACCATAAAGTGCTTTTCCTCAAGACGACCATTCAACTTTCATATGCGGCAGAAATACTTTGTGCCAACAATTCCCAAACCAGGTGCCAGAGTACCCCTGAGGCACCCCTGAGAACTCACAGGAGTCCCACAGTATATTTGAAATTTCCAAGGAAGCCATAGCAGCATCTGTCAGTTTTTCACATACAAACTACTAGCTGGTGGTATTCACAGTTTCAACATAAGATCACACTACATTCCTTTTGAGGATGACACATATTTATGAAGCTGAGTTTTTGGCAGTTGCTTGAGAAAAAGCAAGTTATCACACAAAAATCAACATGCAACGGGAACGAGGGTGGTTCCAAATCTGATTCCAAGGTTTGAGAAGTCGGTGTAGTGACCAACAGGAAGGCACATTCCATTAGTAAATGTGATTCGTTAAGGATGACATAATGTTATTTTTGAAAATGACTACTGAGCTGTTTAAACCTACCTACTCCACAATAGATCAGACGGTCTAAGGACCACCATAAAACAAACAAGCAGACAAAAAAATCAAAGAGTGAGACACTAAAGGAAAAAGCTTAGCCATCTGTGCTTTCTGTGTACTTCCCATTTGGTTGTGCAAAATATTAAACACTGTGCACCCCAAGGTCACAGGTTGTTATGTATTTAACAAACATAATTGTTTTTAACATTCATTAAATTTGATCTTACATGAAATTGTGTTTTTGGGTTTCTTTTGGTCTTGAGAGTGCATGTGATAGAAACTACAACTAGAGCAGCTTGGTACCACTGCTTCACTTTGTGCCAAGGTGCCAGCAGTTTTACCCACCATTGCTATGGCCCTACTAGCAAATATCAACACAGTGAAAGAGCCAAATAATTTCTCAGTATTGTTAGGAAAGTAGCTTGATCTTATAGACCTGTTGAAAAGGGCTCCCCAGGATCTAACCAATTCATCTCAATTCCTGGTTCTATTGCAGCTGCTGCAGAAAACCTCTGTGAGACTGTCCACCTCTGAGCCAGCCCCTCAAGATTCACCTTCCTGAGCAGGGAGCAAGTGATCGACTAGTTTGGTCATGGGCCCATGCTCCATGGGGAGCAGGGAGAGTGAATACCTCACCCCTTCAAATTATGGTTCCCATCTACTTAGAGCTGCACCCAAAATAGGAAGGAAGTCACATTGGCAAATATCAATACTGTTCTCTCCTTTAGTGAACAACATCCAAACATACACTTCAATCCAATCTATAAATTGAAAAATGCTAATCCCCAGCAGAAATGGCCCAATGAGAGAGATTTCAAAAATATCATTGGTTATTCCCTCTAGTTACAAGGTCAACAGTTCTGGGAGATATCTATTTCTCCTGTAATTCTTAGTGATTTTATCATAAATTTGTGACTATCTCCCCATACTCTTTATCTTATGGGTGGGAGGAGTTGGAGGGGGGAAAAAAAGGAAATTAATTAAATTCTATAGCTATTTATTTCACCCATAAAGGAAGGATAAAAGGTTAGATGCTACCATTTTTAATTTTTCACCTGTTCATTATATTGTCCTTGCTATGACTTTCTTTTTCAAACACTTATCTCTCATTTTCTTTGAGTTTAGCTAATATTTCAGTTGGCTGGAGGCAACCTGCAGTACAGCACCCCAACCTTCATTCCTGATGAACCTGAGCACTTGGGGTCCTGACAATGTGGGACTGGATTTGTTTTCCATTAACATTTAACACTGGTGTATGATGAGGAGTGATCTAGAGGGATCTCCATTAGCCATTCAGACTCTTTGTAACTTCCATTAGGGAGCCAAAATCCTACTTTCGCTGGGGAACCAGACTCAATCACCCTAATCAATAATCAAATCCCTGTTTTAGCTTGTTTTCCTTTTAGTAAGAGTAGCCTGGCATGGTCAGGTGGAAAACTTGGCATCTAAGTCAATGGAACTCTTATTGGAATCCCTCATGAATCTTCCTGTGGTAGTAAAACTTGTAAATTAGCAGATTAAAGAGGAGCAAGGATGATAAAACAAAAAGGATACCAATAGTTAATTAGATGGGATTATGGCAAGAGCCTTTCCCAGCGCCAACTCTTGTTTATCTGATCTATAATTATGGAAGAATCAGCACCATATACTGACTGCTGACCCAGAACATATACACTATCCGGCAGCACCACAGTTGTTTCCTTCAACTGGCCCCGTGACTTACCTTCACTAGAACATTCTGTTATTCTGCAATGGCCAGTTACTTCAGGATAATGAATTACATAATGCATTCCCCAATGCCTACTTTTATTTAACCATAAAGTGAATTTGGTAAAAAAAAAAAAAGAAAGAAAAAAAAAGAAAGAAAGAAATGTTGTATCATTTACCACGCATGGGAGACCAGTTTGGTTTAAAAGATACCAAGTAAGTCCTCAAATTAGAGTATTGGCGGGAACATGTGAAACAGGGACTAAAACTGACAGCCAGTTAAATGTCTATTCCAGTGAGGATTGCTTCTTCCATGATTGGGATCAAATATAACCTAGCTCTCCTAGCTGGCTAACTTGTTTTACAAAAACGTGTAAGACGAGCCACGGTGGCTCAGTAAGCTGAGTTCTCACCTGCCATGCCGGAGACCCAGGTTCAATTCCTGGTGTCTGCCCATGCAAACAAACAACAACAACAACAACAAAAAAATGTGAAAGAGTATCTTGGGCTCAATGTTGGTTGCTGCTAACAAAAGCTGGCACATTCAGCAGTGGAAGCAGGTAGGTAAGACTTGACAAGAGCAAGCTGAAAACATATGCACAGCCTCCAGCCCTGCCATTCCAGCCTCTCAGTTCAGGGACTCATCTGGCCACCACTTGAGTGAATGGAGTATGGAGTGGACCCAAATCCATTCCACTTGGAAGTGAATTCCCTTTTCACAGTGTTTTTACTGTTTCTTGGTTGTTTGATTTTCAATACTTCTGGTGAACCTTCACATGGGACATGAATATTCTTACATTTTGAATTTATTCTTAGCGATTTATTTTCTATCTTTTGGCCTGATTATTAGTTACTGCCTATAAATTGCCATAGTTTATTACCTCAAGCCACCTATACCTCAGGAAGAATAAATATTGAGATGTACTTCCAATGTTCCACTCAGTGGGAAGAATTTCCCTCTCCACTGTTCTTTAATGTCTTCCCTGAGGCTGTTACACCCCTGTGGCCCACTTATGGTTATATCACCCTTTTTTTGCAGAGCCATGTGTAAATCAGACTTGATTTATTTTCCTTGTAAATTGGCTATTTACGGTTGACTTGCCATGTGGCCGTAGCTATGAGTTGGAGGGAGATATATTGCATATAAGTTGCACCTTTGGAATGTGAAACAGGTCATGCGATTTACTTGCAAATTCAGAAGCAGCCTGATCCCAATTCTGCATGAAGCACTTTTCCAATTGATAATGGAAGGCTGCTGGGAACTCTTTCTTTTATGCCATGCAAAATTAGGTTACACCCAAGACATGGTAGAATTCCCAGTTAACATGGGGTACCTGCTAGCCCATTATCAAACATCTATTCCAAGGACTGGCTGGCTTCCCCTGAAAAGGGCCTAACGGTACATAGCATAAGCTTTGCAGGCCATATAAACCCTGCCGTAACTGCTCGACTCTGCCTTGGTAGCACAGAAATGCCACATGGACCAGAGGTAAACAAATGAGCGCGGCTGTGCACCAACAGAACTTTATTTACGGACGTTGAAATTTAAAGTTCAGCTAATTTTAGCATGACATGAAATATTCCCCTCTTTTTTGTTTTCATTTCCTTAAGATCCCAAAGCCATTCTTATGGGTTATACAAAAGCAGGCCAAATTGTCTTGAGAGTTTATAGTTTGCTGAATCTGCTCTAGCCTCTACCATGGCCCAACAAGAAGCCAAGAACTTTGAAAAGGAGAACAGTCACTTGCCCAACAGGTCAGAAACTGGCTTCTTGACCCAGGGGAATTTGGCTGTGATCCGACCTTCAAAGGCTGGCCTTCCAGTCTGTTGTAGATATTTCCAGTAATATTGGATGTGCAGGTTCATAAGGGCAAAAGCAGATGAGCTGCTTCACTGCAGGTGGGAACAGCTGGAGAGCCATTATCTTCCATGAGCTCCTCTTGAAAGCTGGCAGGGGTTCAGGTCTCCCAGTAAATTAGTGGGAAAATCACATTTAAACTTGTTAGACCCTATTTCCAAAGTCCTAGGGGTCTTGTAACAAGTAGTGTGCCTCTTTTGCAATGGTGGGCATCATGAGGCACCAAAGAAAAATAAAGCATAAACCTTCTTTAGCCCCCTGGTCATGTCTCAGATCCACTAGAGCCTCAGAAACTCCCCAGAGATAAAGCCCCCTCTAAGTTTCCGAGGAATCTGTCTCCTACCCTCTGTTATGCCTGTTCTTACAAGGCTGTTAGGAGCTTCTTTCAATCTTCCTACCTGCTCTCTTGTCACTAGTAGAATCACAGCACATGGGTGGACCAGCAGGATATTTTAGCCACACAAACTGAATTTTGATGCAAAGAGATTGAATTGCAATAACCCTGAGAAGGAGCAAGGACTCCATTAATCCACTCAGCAAAAATATGGCATCTAGAAAAGAGATGCAATTTATGTCAAGTCCTAATTTAGTTTACAAAAATCAGTTATTACCTTTTAAAGTTTTTTAAAAAATATTTTTACTTAGGTGTAATTTATGTACAGTAAATTTCCCAAATCTTAATCATACAATTTGATAAATTTTGTACATATCTTTATAGCCAGATAAAGATACAAAGCATTTGCATCTCCCCAGAATGTTCCCGGAATCCAACTTCATCGACATCGATTAGTTTTGTCTGTGCTTGAATTTCACTTAAATGGAATTGTAGTTGGCTCCCTTCACTGGATATTAAGTCTTACAAGATCCAACTATGTTACTGAGTGAAGCAACAGTTCATTTTTTAAAAATGCTAAGTAATTTCCCAATGCATGAATATAAAATACTCAATAAATAAGTGAAAATTAATCAAGACATAAGTATTCTGGTGACTTCAAAACTAAAAGAAAGACAAAAATCCAACACAGAAAAAAACCAATAATAATAACAATAATAATAATAATAATAATGCTAACTCTTGACCTTTTTTCCAAAACTCTAAACAGGAAAAAGCTCTGCAGAACTTTTTAAGGAAGAAATTGTACCTAAGAATGCTGTACTGTAGAAAAGCAACAGAATGAAGTGTCACAGATCCATACATGCTTAGGGAGTAGACCGTCCCAGAATTCTTACAAAATATTAAATGAAAATAAAATTGGCTAACTGGATGTTGAATAAAAAAAATTAAAGACTGGAAGAATCGTGGTTAAAATGCAAGAAACAAACCAAAAAATTAAACCAGAAAAAGGCTGATGGGTAATATTGAAATCTATTGAGCAGAATTAATTATAAATAATTACTGGAAATATGACTTAAAAGTATTGGTACATAACATTAATATTAGTAATTTGGATCTCAAATCCCAGGTTACGTTAACCAAATTCTGAATAAAAGTGTAGCAATTATATGGATGGAGATTGAGAGAGAGTGAAAGTAAAAGTTAATCCTTCAACTAACATATGAACTCCAACTGATGTTATTTCAAATTGGATAAAGTATTTAAATTTAATTAAAATGCTGTTTAAAACAAAAGTTAACCAGCAAAACAGTAATCAGATTTAACACAGTGTATTATTTGCATAGACCAATATGTTTGGTGAGCTTTCTTTGTCAGTACATAGTGTATAGGTCAACTTTATTTTTCTAAAATCCTGTAGCATGTTCCTTAATATGAATATATTATAATTAATTTAAATAACTTCTATCAAAGGATATGTGGATTGTTTCCAATGTTTGCTATTATACATGACGCAATAATAGAAAACAAAAATGCATGTGAAATAGTTCTTTAGAATTTGCATATTTAAATTGATAGCTAATGAAAATTTACATCAAGACAGGATTCAGCAATTTAGACTATTACAAATAGTTGGTGAGAATTTTGCCTTACCTCTGTCAACACCTGTTATTAAAATGTATATGCATGCTTGTGTGATTTAAATGAGTGGAGAGGAAAGAATATATTTCCTTGTGAATAGTTAACTGTTATTTTTAACTTTTTTATTTATTACAGAAATTGACTATTTTTCATCTTTATAGCTTTTTTTTTTCTTCTTGAAATGCCTGGTCATATCTTTGCCTATTTTTCTATCAGGTTATTTTTCTCACATATGAATTTGTTTCAACACATTATTCTAGAAATTAACCCTTAGTTAAACATTTGGCAAATAATTTTTTTCCAATGCTTCACTTGTCCTCTAACTTTCATTATGGTGCTTTTTGTCATATCAATGCTTTTAATTTTTATCATATCAGTATTTTTCTTTAGAGATTCTGGATGTATGCCCTGCAAAGAAAGGCCTTTTTCCAAATTAAAGTTATGAAAATAATATCCAATATTTTCATTTGATAATTTCAAGGGATATTTTGCTTTGTTTGATTGTTCTCCACATAGAGCTCTTCAATCCATCTGGTATTGTTTGGTTTGTGGTGTAAAGTAGGGATATAGCTTTATGGTTTTCTAACTAACAGCTTTTACCCAGAAGGCATTTACTAAACAGGTCATCTTTTCCTCACAGAATTGAAATGCCAACTTTATTATATATCACATATACATGAATGTTTTTTATTGTATTCTCTTTTCTCTTTCTTTGTTCTTTTTGTCTATTCTTCTTCCAGGACCATGTTGTTTTAATCAACCTAGCTTTTAGAACATTTTTAATACTGATAGGGTAATTCCATCTTTCATTTCCTTTTCATTCATGACATATGAATTTCCCAGATGATTTCTAAAATCAGCTTATCAGATTTCATTAGAAGTTGAATGTATTATCATTAGGACTACATTAGAGTCTGTAGAATAATTTAAAGAAAACTAACTTAATATATTGTGTATTTTCAAAGAGAAGCATGAGATGCATCTCCGTTTATCAGCTGTTCCTTAATTGCCTAAATTAAAGATTTAGAAGTAAGTTATAGTCTTTCTTTAATTCTTATTAGGTTTATTCCTAGATATTTTACAACTTTTGCTGTTATTATGATTGCAATCATTTTTCATTTGTATTTTCCAATTGAATGTTACTCTGTTAAAGGAAGATCATTGATTTCAGTATATTGATTTTGATTTATATCCTGCCAAATTGGTAAACTATATTACAAATTCTAATAATTGTTTATTTGATGCTTTTGAATTTTAGGGTTAGAAATTTATACTGTCTGCAATTTTGTAGCAAGATCACTAATCCTTTGCATTATTTATACTCTTCAGTTGTTGTTCTAGTTTGCTAGCTGCTGGAATGCAACATACCAGAAATGGAATGACTTTTAAAAAAAGAAATTTAATAAGTTACAAGTTTACAGTTTTAAGGCTGTGAAATTGTCCAAATTAAAGCAAGTCTACAGAAATGTCCAATCTAAGGCCTCCAGAACGATACCTTGGTTCAAGAAGGCCAATGAAGTTCAGGGTTTCTCTCTCAGCTGGAAGGGCACATGATGAACACGGCATCATCTGCTGACTTTCTCTCCAGGCTTCTTGCTTCATGAAGCTCCCTGGAAGGTGTGTTCCTTCATCTCCGAAGGTCGCTGGCTGGTGGACTCTCTGCTTCGTGGTTCTGTGGCATTCTCTTGTCATTCTGTCATGATTCTGCTGCTCTTTCCTCGTTCTCAAAATGAACTCTCTCCAAAATGATATCTCCTCTTTTATTGAATTCCAGTAACCTAATCAAAACCCACTTAGAATGGGTGGAGCCATGTCTCCATCTAATCAAGTTTAATACCCACATTTGATTGAGTCACATCTCCATGGAGATAATCTGATCAAACTTCCAACCTATAGTGCTGAATAGAGATTTAAAGAAACATTGCTCCCACGAGATTGATTAGGATTAAAGCATGGCATTTCTAGGAAACATAAATCCTTTCAAACTAGCACAGATGTATTCTTGTTTTTATTTTAATGAAGTTCTCCAATACAATGATAAACAAATAGAGAGGGAACTTCTCTTATACTGTCATGAATTTTTACTTTTTATTTTTAATTAGATAGCAGTGTTGAATTTTAACATACCACCAATATTATATATTTTTTCCTTTCACATTTTGAAGTGGAGAACTACATCAAGGGTTTTCCTAATTCACATTCTTTTGAGTAAATCATACTCAGTCATGGCACTCTTTTAATATGTATTTCTGATAGAACTTTCTGATCTTTAAATCTGTATCCTTGAATAAAATGTATCTATAGTTTTCACTTTCCTATATGGCATAGATTTGCTTTTATAGGACAATGTTTTTTGCCAGGTTTACAGAAAGAATGAGAGTGCTCTAATGGACAATAGATTTATATCTTGTATGCTGATTAACAATTTAAATAACTTAGAAATTATCTCTTAGTAGATAGGTTGATAAGACTTGCTGGAGAAAATAATTTGAACCTTGTTTCCTTTGGGTGTCAAGTCTAACTGCCTTTATATTTTTCATTTTCTTAAAGGGTTATTGGTCTATTTAGTTTTTTTACCTCTTTTTGAATCAAATTTTATAATACATATCTTCCAGGACATTTTATAATGATTTTAAAAATTATTTGCAAGCATTACATAAAGTGTTCTGTCACAAATTATCCTGTGATTATAGTCATTATTTCACCCTAACAATTTTTCTTTCCATTTTCCTCTTTTTACCCTTTTCATCAAACTTACAAAAGAATTGTCTACTTTTTAAAATGCTTTGCAAATGGTACCCCCTTGAGTCTTAGGTATATGCCTGTTTTTATATGGAACGCTAATTCCAAGAGTGTCAACGTTAATTCCATACCCGCAGCTACGAAGTGAAAAACCAAGTTTCATTCATTCTCTGTGCTTCTGAATTTTCCTAATTGGTCCAGTAGAAACTATGATGAACCATTATGAACTTGTTCTGCCTGAATTTTCTAAGCATTCAACTGCATTTTTATATCTGAACGGTGCATATGACATGTACCGCTTTGCGACTATGTTTTTTTGAACTCATCCCAATGAATGTGATCTGTTTGTGCAACGTATACGACAATGACTGTGGGCCCATCCCTCCTGCTGAAAATGTATGAGAAAACTGCACAAGCAGATAGATGGAAAAAAAGAGAAAAGTATGAAAAGCATATTTGGACATGCAGGAAAAAACAGGAAAGCAGCCAAGATCCAGGGGAATTTAAGGGCAGACTGTTAATTTGACTGGGTGGGCATGGTTGAGGGCAGGGACTGGGTGAGGGGTGGGGACAGGGAGGGTTTGGAAGGGCATGGAAGGTAACAGGTCAAGCATGGGAATGGGATCCTGACAGCTACGTACAGTCAACCCATGGGAACTAGGAAGAAACTCCTAACAACTTAAGGAAGAAAAACAACACACAGCTTATTTCTCCCTGGATATCTAAGTGGGGAGAAATTGAAAAATTGAAGACTGCAGGCAGAGTTAGTGAGCTCCATAGCAAGGAATTGCAAAAAAAAAAAAATTGAAAAGTTCTAGATTAATGAAACAACTGGGCATCTGGCTAAACAAACACGAAAGAGTTCTCTGGCAAAATATCCAGAACCCAGGTACACATGCATTTCACACCCATAAATAGGATTTTAAAATAAAGATTTCAAGTCACATGAAAGAAGCAATCAAAGAAGTTGATGGTTCAGAAGACATAAAGATTGGAAGAGAATAAGTACCTTTAAAATTATGAGTAGAAAATCAGAAAATATAATAAGGCCTTAAATTAAGTAGTTTCAGAAGCTTAAATAAGTAAGTAGTTTAAGAATAAAATGCTAATCCATTAGGAAAATATAAAAGTATAAGAAAAAAATTAGCAAAGAATAAAATGTTTTAAATAACATAGGACTATATAACACAAACAGTGAGCCCTCATGTAAACTATTGACTATAGTTTATATTGTAATTATAATAATACTGTTTCAGCAATTTTAAACAGGTAACACACTCATGCAAAGTGATAATAATAGGGAGACTGGGGCGGTTAAGGGGCAGTATATGGGAACTCTGTATTTCCTGTGTGATTTTCCCGTACGCTTACAACTTCTCCAGTAAAAAAGTTCATAGATAAACAAACCCACCCCTGGGGTTGAGCTCCCCTGGGGGTGGGCAGAGAGGACCTCAGCCAGATCCTCTTGGACGCCTCCTGGCATGACAAAGCATTGCCAAGCGCACACTCGGTGGAGGAACTGGCAGTACCTGACATCCCAACCCTTCTCTGGAATGTTTGCTTTTGCCACTTCCACCTTGTTCTGACTTCCTTGTGTCTCTAGTCCATGGATATGAAATTCTTCACTCTCAGACTTTCCAGGGGGATGGGTAAAACCAATGAAATAACATCATTTTTGTAGATTTATATTGTGGCTTGTATTGATTACCTGAACCACAGTACACAAATCATTGAATTAAATATATGTCCAATAGTCTTTGAATAGCACCTTCTAAAATTCAAGCCCTCAGACAGAGAAATCCCATCACAATCTCAACAACTGCACAGTGTCCCCCTCTCTGAGCTTGACCAGCTGATTCAGCTAAATCAGCGTTTCAGAGTCACTAACTGCAAATTGAAAACCTGCATTTCCAGAATCCGCGGTCGCTGCAGACTTTGTCCCTCACCACGTATTAGAGTAAAATTTTAAACTAGATCATTCTTTATTCCTTTATTGTTGTTCAGTATTTCTCATAAGTAACCGATAACAGACAAAATGATTTGCATTGTTGTAGGATATCATATAGAGGTCATTGTGAATAAAAATGTTATTGATGAGAATAGCAAAAAAGAAAAGGGCTCTGAAGAAATTACACATAATAAAAAACAGAGATAAATGTTAGAAGATAGGAAAGAAATTGAGGACATGAGTGGTATAAATGAGAAGACTCAATGTGGCCAACAGAAGTTTTGGGAACATGATCAGAAGACAAAATACCATGAGAAAAAAAAAGGCTGAGAATTTTCTAGATCTGATTCAAGATTCAGGAAGAAAAATAAATCACAGAAATTTAACTATATACTTAAAACAATAGAATAAAACTATAAAGATTGAAAGACAAAGAACAAATACTATAAGGAAACAGGGAAGACATAATCTATATAAAATAATAATAATACTGTCTTATGGAATCAAAATGTGTGAAGAATTAAAAATTCTAAAAAAAAACACAAAATGTGCAAAGGAGGTAAGAAGAACTAAAGCATTTCAGGGATTAGGACAATCTAAGTGGTTGAAGTAATTTATATTAGATTGTCAGTAGTCAAGGACGTATGCTATAATCTTTAGGATATCCTAAGAAGAACCTTAAAAGCATGAATAACTAACTGCAAAGCTACTGGAATAAGAATAATAAAGAAACTTCATTAATCCTAATGAAAATGAATAGAAATGAAAAGGCGCATAAAATAAGTGGAATATTATATAGAACTAATAGAAAAATAGCATATATAAATGCAAACATTCATTAATTTCATTAAATGTAACTGAACTAAATTTTCTAAGTAAAATTGTCAGTCAATATAAAGTTTATATAATTAGCCCCTCCTCCTTCCAGATGTTTACCATTTTTGTAGTCTGCTAATTTCATGATTCTGGCTCTCCTGCACTACCATGTATGGGTTCATTCTTTTTTTTCGGTAAGTTTGCTTCTGATACTTCATTGGCATTTGGCAGGTGGAAGAGAAGCTTTTATTTAATTATTTAGCCATATCTTTTAAAATCCAGAATCCTATCAAAAGTCTCAGTTTTTTCTCTTTCCAATTTCGTGTGCTATCCTGGCAACATTAAGACAAGACATTGGTACTTTCTTATTCAAAAAAAAAAAAAAGACAATAACCAGATACTTCTCAGTTTTTCAAAAGAAACAACAATCCCAATCAGCAACAATCACTATAACTAATAAAATAATCATATGAAGATTTATAGTCTTATATTAGTAATGGTTTTATAATACACATTGGTTTAAAACTCACTGATAATTTGAATAAAGTCTGTCATCTATTTAAGAAACTCAAATACACATGTTCTAGATTGCTAGCTGCAGAACGTAATATACCAGAAATGTAATGACTTTTAAAAAGGGGAATATAATAAGTTGCTAGTTTACAGTTCTAAGGCCAAGAAAATGTCCCAATTAAAACAAGTCTATAGAAATGTCCAATCAAAGGCATCCAGGGAAAGATACCTTGGTTCGAGATGGTCAATGAAGTTCAGGGCTTCTCTTTCAACTGGAAGGGCACATGGTGAACACGGCATCATCTGCTAGCTTTCTCTCCTGGCTTCTGGTTTCATGAAGCTCCCCAGGAGGCGTTTTCCTTCGTCATCTCCAAAGGTCACTGGCTGGTGGACTCTCTGCTTTGTGGTGCTACAGCATTTTCTCTCTCTTTGAATTTTCCATTCTTCAAAATGTTTCCTCTTTTATAGGACTCCAGTAAATCAATCGGAGTCATCTCCTTGGGTGATGTGATTTAGTCAAGAGTGGTTGTTAAACTGGAGACATGTCACCTAATCCAGTTTAACAACCACTCTTGACCAAATCACATCATCCAGGGAGATGATCTAATTACAGTTTCAAACATACAGTATTGAATAGGGATGATTCTGCCTTTATGAAATGGGATTTTGATTAAAAGATGGCTTTTCTAGGGGGCATACTTCCTTTCAAACCAGCACAACACATAAGAGCAATGGTGATTTTCTTCATTTATTTATATTTTCTGTTCCTGCAGACATTTTTTTCTGGGGGGTGCATGGTCTGGGAATCAAACCCAGGTCTCCCACGTGGAAGGTGAGCATTCTACCACTGAACTACCCGTGTACCCCATGCAAACATTTTATACTGAAAATATTGCCTTTGTAATTAGAAAAATATATTTTCCTTTCATAATTTTGTACTTCAAATGTCACTCATTTACTAACTTTTCCAGCAAAAATATATTGAGTGCTTAATTTGCAATAAGTGTGGTTCTAAGAATAGAGGGTACATCACGCAAATTAAAGAAAGTACTAGCACATACCCTGATAATCACACATTTTCAGACTCCACAGTCACTGCAGACTTCATCTCTGGCCATGTTTAGAGGTAAAATTTGAAGCTAGATCATTCTTTATTTCCTTTATTGTTGTTAGATATTTCTTATAAGTAACAGCAGAGAAAACAATTTTCAAAAATCATTAATTATTATTTTTCATAACTTTTTACAAGATCACATGTTAATGAACATCACAGAAGGCAAATATATATAAACACAAGCTCCAACTAGCCTAAAAATATTCTGGATGATAAAATTCTTAAAAGAGAAAAGGATGAGAATTCAACTGAATCAGACCATTGTATCTGCAGGTCCTTCTATGTCTGTGCATTTTATGTACATAAAGACAATTTAGCAAATTATATTTAATTCCTGCCACAATTTGGGAACTGACTTTCAAAATAAATCTTGAATTGTCTGTCTAGATTCTTTAATTGAAAGAATACGTCTAGGAATATTTTTTAACCCTAAAAGAGATGTAAAAGGATGAAGATTATGGGGACTGTATGGGACAGAAGGGGTCCTCAAAGTTCTATGCCTGTGTGTGTGTTTGTGCGTGTACATGATCACCCACCATGCAAAGCTAGTCCTAAGGTTATTTTGCTTTTAAGCTAAAAGGACACAATCTTCTGAGCTACTGCTGAAATGAAAACACTAAATTTCATTGTCCTTACGGGCTAGACTAATTACTAACATATAAATAACTCAATGACTTTAACCACCTCAAGGGTTCACTGGGTACATAAAGGAATGAAAGCATTTGATCGCTGCCATCTGGTGACAACCAATTTACATTCCCCAAAATTCATCACTGACCACAGACATCCACCATTGTCTTCTCTGTCCAACACATCGTTCCTTCCCTAGCAATAGCATGGTCCTGTTTTTAGAAACTGTTCCTCCCCACATTGTCATCATAACTATTGTAGAAGTTGCCATGTTGTTATGTGGTCCCACATGATAGCCATAGTTGACTGATCTAAGACTTGGTACTTGGTCCAAGCTGTCTTCTTTCAGTGTTGGGGTTAGAACATCAAGTCATCTCTTTCAGTATGAAAATCCCAACAGGTTAACTCTTCAAAGCAACTGACTACCATGGAGAGAGGCAGAAAGAGGCAGAAATGGGAGACGGGAAGGGACACCTGGTGGCAAATATATCCTTAATCCTAAATACCAGCTTCGTCTTTACTCTTTTGGTGTATTAGTCAACCTTCCTGTAAGACCTTGAGCCATCAGAGATACCTCTTGGCTGAGGCGTGTCCAGGGTGTATTTCTGTCACTTCCAAACAGTCTCAATCGATAAACTGACACATTAGAGGCATAACATATAGGACCCTGTGTGAGTCATATTCTCTAACTAAGGTTTGACTTAATCTGAGAAAATGAAAAAGAAAGGGGTTGGGAAAGATGATGTCTAAGAATCCTTCTAGCTTCAATATTCTGTGAGCCAGGAGTGCTCTTGGGACTAATTGCAATTTGTCTCTGGAAAATGCCCAATCTGGGCTTCCCAGATTGGTGCATCATACTCCCGATGCACTAAACACATGGACTTGAGGACATGAATACCTACTTCCAACTTAAACATCCTTTGAGGTACACCCCATGGGGTAACAGAAGTTCCTAAGTCTTTAGGGCAGAGAATAATATAGAAGCAATTCTGAGAAACATAGAAAGGGAAACCCCAGCTTTTCTATAACTTCTCAGTCAGAACTTTACTTAGAACTGGTTCTTTTGTGATAATCTATTTGAGGTTCCCTCCTAATTATTTTGCAAATATTTAAGTTCCTCCTTTAGGTAAGAGTAGGGAAGCGGAAAGAGAAGAGGCCTAGAGAGAGGAACACAATGAGAGTGGGAGAGAAAAGATTCCTCCCATAAAGGATTTTCCCTCAGCTTAGTCAGGATTTTCCAGGGTCTAGAGGTACCTTATCAAAACTCCAATCCTCCACTGCATGCTGACTGGTTATTCCTGTCCACCTCTCTTTGCCAACCTGTTCCTCTCCACACCCTATGCATCTGTTAAATACTGCATATCCACACTTCAAGGTAAGTGACTGGAACATCTGCTTACTTCTAGATTAAACAAAACAAGATACAATGAACATAAAAACAGAAGTAACAGAAAGGAAAACATGAGAAGGAGACTCATTCTTGGAAATTAAACATATAATTTTCACATCTTAAATTTGAAAACTATCGACTAATTAATAAAAAAGCCTTGTTTAGGTACTGAATTTCTGAGTTGTAAAACTTAACAGAAGCACATCTTCCTATCCAATAAGGATAAAGAGATAAATGCTGAATGGAAAAAAAAATGAAAAGAACAATGCAGGAATTTCAGTAGCTATCTAAAAGGAAATATAAAAGGAGAACCAAAGAATGGGGATGGAGAGGAAATATCAAATAAATTGTAGAAGAGTGAAATGACCACGGCGAAACTGGTGTCGAGTAAGAATAACAAAAATATAACCACAGTTAAACACATGCTAGTATAATTCTTGGAGCATAAGAATGTTTCTGTTCAATTTTTTTATTCCTAAAATTTCCTGAAAATAAAAAAGCACGACTTACTTGGAAAATAAACAGTAATATACTGACATCGAGCTTTTATTTGCAAAAGGATTACTGAAAGAGTAGGTAGTAATATTTCAAATTTCTGTGAAAAATACAACTATTTTCAAAATGAAATTCTAAACACAGAAAAGTTATCATTCCTAGAAGTAAGAAGTCAAAATGTGTAAGTAAACTTGTGCCTGATTATTAAATAACATTGATATAATTTTAAAAGAAATGGCTCTTAAAAAAAGAAAAGCATAATATTAAAAACCTTATAATGATCTGGAATTATTAATGGAATGTGTACCACTAAAATTCTAGTAACATTTTGAAGGTAGCTTGGACTAGCTAAACTTATAAACTGTTTACTGAATTTCTAAGCATACTTGCACTCATTTTATTCTAAAAGCAACGGTCTCAGATGGGTATCTTATTATCCATATTTTGTACAAGAGGAAATTGAAGCTGGATAACTTACCCAAGGCCATACAACTAGTAATCAGAACTGCAATTCAAACCCAAGCATCTCATTCCAGAGTCTCTGCTCTTAACCGTTTCCTACACAGTATGCACAATGATTAATTCACAAGGTTTATAGAAAATTCTGAGTTGAAACATCCTACAAACAATTCAAGGGCATTCAATCATGAATAGATGAAGCCTAAATTAGATATCAATTGTTTAAAAATGGACAAAGAAAATATAATCTACAAAAAATAAAAATAAAGAAAAAGGTCAGAAAAAAGTCATCATATAGAGAGAATAATAAAGTAAAATCACAAGGCAATTTTCAACATCAGTGATCATAATAAAATTGAATGATTAAATTTTCTTTTAAAAAGTCCATGATTTTCACTTAGAGTAAAAATGTATTTGTTAAAATTCAATTTTATGTAAGTCCTTGGTGACACACTAAAAATGAAAAAGAAAGATTAAAAACGGACAAACATATACAATGTATATACATAAAGGAAATTCCCAGTCTAAATGCAGTCGCTGATAAATTTTACCAAGCATTTAAAAAAGATATTATCCCATGAAATGTGACCCCGCCATACAGCATACAAAAAAAAAGATATTATCCCAGAATCTTTTATAGAGTCTTCCAGAGAGTTGAAAAAATAATAATTTATTCATAACTATTTATGAAGTACCATAACCTTGACAAAATCCAGAAAATAATAGGCCAAACTCTACTACAAATACAGATGCAAAAATTCTGAACAATATATTAGCAAACAAAATTCAATGGTTTGCAATGATAATATATCATAGACAATATTACAAAGATGCAAGTTTAGTTTAAAATGAGAAAATCTATCAATGTAATACACTATATGAGCAAAAAAGAGAAGAAAAATCATATAATCAATCAGTGGATACAGAGAATGTATTCAATAAAATCCAACATCCATCTTGATAAAAAAAAATTCTTAGTAAACTAGGAACAGAAGAGAGCATCTTTATTCTGGTAAAGGTTATCAACAAATAAATATTTACCACTGTGAAGATAAAATTTATGGGTAAACTGTTGAACATTGTCTCCTAGAGATTGGTATTGAGATGATCATGAGTTCCATAGCCACATCTCCTCCACATTCCACCAGAATAACCAATGCAGCTGATAAGAGTCCATCTTTTGACAAGCAATTTATGATACTTCATTGAGAGACACACTTAACAATTTGTGCATTTTTCAGCATTTATGCTAGGCTTCAAAAATTTTACTTTAAAAAAAATGCTTTCACTTTCTTGAGTTTCATTTTCTTCTTAAAAGTAAATCTTAAGTTATGAGGCATGCTACTAGGTGAATGAAACTTGAGGTCAGTATGTTGAATGAAATGTCAGAAACAGACAAATACTATCATGCCTCACTCATGGACTAACTATAATATACAAACTCGTGGAACTGAAGTTGAGAGGATGGGTTTTCAGGTTGAGGACCCATTATAAAGTGATATATACGGTAAGCTCTTACAACAGTCACATATATTCTGGAGTTGTAACTGCTATTTAACAATTCTGAGATGCTGAGCTATATGTGTATAATCTGGTCATTCCCAGAAACTTCAGATATTTATGTGACATCTGAAACTCAGAGTTAGAGCACTGAAGCTATATAAGTCAGCATTATCCCATACAGCAACTGTTAAAAATTTTGAAAAGGTGATTCAACTAGAGATATGGATGAAGCCGATCTGGATATGACTAAGGTAAATCAGAATAGAGTAAAGGATTATGTGGTCCATATTTTAAAACTTCAACTTCTATGTGAGACCAAAGAGAAAGATGTTTATTTGGTGCAAAATTTATATTTTGGGTAGCACGTTATCTAATCTAATTTGTATGGTCAGTTTATTTGAACATGATTACATGGAATCTTGAATAAGGCATGAGATCTTGTTAGTTTGTACAGGTTAGTGTGATGCTCTGATATATCCCAGAGTAATTTGGGCAGAGAACACAAAAGTATTTCCAAAGTCCTCTTGCGGGACTGGGGAGAACAGAAGAATATCCAACTTCCCCATTAGGGAAATTCCTGATATTCGCGCAAGCAATGGGGACAACCAATTCAATAGGCTGGGGCCTCTATCTTGAGGTTTGACCCTGTGAAACTTATGCCTGCAAAGGAGAAGCTAAGCCTACTTACAATTATGACTAAGATAAACCCTCAGAGAACCTCTTTGGTTACCAGATGTGACCTCTCTCTCTAAGCCAACTCAGCAGGTGAACTCACTGCCCCACCCCCACCCCATGTGGGACATGACTCCTAGGGGTGTAAATCTCCTGGGGCCCAGCATCATGGGATTGAAACAGCCTTCTTGATCAAAAGGAGCAAGAGAGAAATGAGAAAAAATAAAGTTTCAGTGGCTGAGAGATTTCAAACAGAGTTGAGTTGTTATCCTGGAAGTTATTCTTAGGCATTATGTAGATATCCCTTTTTATGCTACATAAAAGGGATATCTAGAGGAAAGTACCTGAAACTGTTGAGCTGGGTTCCAGTAGCCTTGTTTCTTTTTTTTTTTAAACTTTTTTATTAATTAAAAAACTTAACAAAAGAACATTAATATATCATTCCATTCTACATATACAATCAGTAATTCTTAATATTATCATATAGTTGCATATTCATCATTTTTTAGAACATTTGCATCGATTTAGAGAAAGAAATAAAAAGACATCAGAAAAAGAAATAAAACGATAATAGAG